>CANIUD010000911.1:447500-592787 GCA_947470075.1 Closterium sp. Yama58-4 | reverse complement strand
GAAACGTAAAAGACGCAAGAAACGCAAGAGACGCAAGAAACGTACCAAACACCTGCTCCCTTTTCAGAGTTGACTTTGCTCTTTTCAAGGCCGATTTCTTGCCGACCACCAGAGGCTGCCTGTTTGAGTCCAGATACGTCAATTTCAACGCATGCGAGTCGACGCGAACCCCCACGCCGGCTGTGAATCCGAGGCTTTTGATGTTTGCCTGGGTCAGCTTGGTCTGGCCGAAGCAGTCCCACACGCTCGGCGCGATTGCGAGCACTGATGCATGTTGCTTCCGAGCGACGCCAACACGACGGGAGTCTTCACGCCCAGACACACTTTCACTGGCGGCTCGGCCGAGCCTGCGGTGGTCAGGCGGAACTGCGACGGCTTGCTCTGGGCCCTGGCAAGCGTGGGAAGGAGGTTGGGGGGAAACGGGGAACGGAACGAAATGAGTTTTAGCCTTCAGAGTCACTTCCGGAGGCGGGTGGAGTGAGCCTGCGGTGGTCAGGTCAGGCGGAACTGCGAGGGCTCGCTCTGCTTTGGGCCCTGGGAAAGTGGGCGGGCATGGGGACAGCACAGGGCACATGGCGTGTTCGGTTCAGCAATTCTACAAGGCACTGGCAGTGGCGGGCAACAGAGACTGCAGTGCAGTGGTCAGGCGCGGAACTGCAACGGCTTTGCTCTGGGCCCTGGCAAAGAGGGTGGCATGGGGGGGAAAAGGAACCAAAGCGAATTTCGAGCGCAGCGCAGGGCACATGGCGTGTTCGGTTCTGAAATCTGTGAAGTGGTGGTGGCATGCGAAATCGGGCATGGTGGTAATACGGAACTGCAACGCGTGTCGGCTGTGGCATGGTGGCAGGTGGGAAGAGGAAAAGGAGAGGCGAGGAAAAGGAGAGGCGAGGAGGAGGCGGAGGACGGGAGGTAGGGTGAGATGGTATGAGGAAATGGAGCGTTTTGAGCAGTCAAGGACCTGGGTCTGGAGGCCTGCTTAGGGTGACCTGGTTCGGGTGATCTGGTTCGGGTGACCTGGTTCGGGTGACCTGGTTCGGATGACCTGGTTCAGGTGACCTAGTTCGGATGACCTGGTTCAGGTGACCTGGTTCGGGTGACCTGGTTCGGGTGACCTGGTTCGGGTGACCTGGTTCGGGTGACCTGGTTCGGGTTGACCTGGTTCGGGTGACCTGGTTCGGGTGACCTGGTTCGGGTGACCTGGTTCGGGTGACCTGGTTCGGGTGACCTGGTTCTTGTGGCCTGGTTCGGGTGACCTGGTTCGGGTGACCTGGTTCGGGTGGCCTGGTTCAGGTGGTGGGCGAATGTTGGTCTGGGCACGTGTCTTGGTTCCTTTAACCACACCGCAAGCCTTAAGCCATCTCATTGCAAATGCGCCGAACTGCTTTTCTTAGCGTGAATACCCCACATTTGAGTGCCTACTGTGGATTTCTTACTCGGAGGGGACTGCAATGCTGAACGTGCCTCTCACGTTCGCATCCGAAAGCTCCGCGCTGTAGTAAACTGCATTGGCGGGGGTCGACGTGACAGTGAGAAACAGTGGAGAGGATGAGGAAAGAGTGAGGGACAGCCGCGCCGGGGCATGGAAGGGCACGGATCTGGTTGCATGCGAAACGCTACACAGGCGGCAGATCAGGCAATTCTGCGGAGCGCTTTCACTCTGAGCGAGCAGGGAGTAGAGCAAAGGCCAGCGTGGAACGCGTCAGCAATCACGGTGAGTTTGAGTCACCTCGTTCCAATCCAATGTAACACGGGCGTAGAAAAGGGATGCAGGGGGGCACTGACTGGCGGCAGGCGTGGGCGGCGGGAAGAGCAGCAACTGGACGGCCTGGACGAATGCGAGGGCGGATTTCACGGCGCGCTGGCTTCGCCGCCTCGACGCTAAACGCCGCCTCTACTCCCGGAAGTGTCGCCGAGAGCAGCACGCCTGCAGACGAAAACAGACGGGGGGAGAACGAGGAGAAGGCCATTAGAACGACAAGAGAGATCGACGCTTAGCGCCTGCAGGTGCTGTTCTCCTCAGGCGTGTGTGGAAGTGCCGCTGAGGAGAGCAGCACGCCTGCAGGCGAAAAGAGACGGGGGAGAACGAGGGCCATGATTAGAACGACCTTACTTCAGGGATGACGTGTCACACAGCGTGTGCTATATGCGAACAGTCGAAGCGAAGAATGACAGACTGATTGAAGATGATATGCGTGTTCAGAGAAGGAGGCATGGGTCATGAGAAACCGCACCGAAAACGATAAGGAGGCACGTCAAAATACGGGGGGGGGAGAGCCATTCCGGGTTTTCGATGGTATTTTAGAGAACACTACTTAAGAGCTATCAATGATATGCGGTGCCAGAAGAAGAAAGAACTGGTGGTAAATGGGGACGACTGGGGTAAGAAAAGGGCTGATGTTTCGGGATAAAGGGTTCGGCGCTGGCGATTGTAGTAAACGATTTGACGATGGAAGGGAACGAGGGCCGGGCGGAAGAGAACGTGCCGCGGTGACCTGCTTGTGTGACAGGAAGCGCGGAAGCCGGGCCATCGTCGCAACACTCGCCTGCTCACTTGGCTCGTCAACCATTGGCCAGCTGTCCAGCAATAATGAATATGTTCGCGTTCCGCTCCAATCGTCGTAAACGTTCTAACCTACTCAAGGAGAAATAAAGGATCGCACGTCAGCAGTGGGAATGGTCCTAGAAGCGAAGGAAAAATTACTGACTCCTCACGTTTGAGGGGAACTGCAGCCGTTCAACTCGATGGTGGTAAGGTCGTGCCATTTGCCTCGCAACCCTACCCAAACGTAAAGAGGCAAAATAAAACCGCTCTAGAACGCACAGCGTCGCACCTCACCGAGTAAATTGAACTCATATAATGACGGAAAGTTGAACACATAATTCCGTTTTCTCATCTGACAGGGCTGTCAGGCTCCGTCAACTCGGGCAAGCACAAGATATACTCGGGCTGACCGGAAGAAGGATGGTTGGGATCTGTTCAGAATGGCTTGGTGAAGGGTTTTCTTTTGTCATTGCTGCATTATTTTGAAACTGCATTATTGCTGCCCAACAGCAGCTGGAGTGGAAAATATGTTGATACAACAACAAATTTCCATCACCCGTGCCTGACGAATTTCAACCCACGCGTTTCGGACACCCAATGATGCATTGCTCGTACAGAACTCTCACATTCAAATCTCAACCCAGCTCTATTCATCGACAACCCTTCGCACCGAACATCAACCCTCCGTCAACCTCCGCACATCCCCCAGCCAAGCCAATCCGCCCTGAATCAGTCCGCTTCTAGGCAAATCACTCCAGCTGTTAGCTTTCTAGACAGTATCTATACCTCTCTTCAAGCTTTCTGTTCGTGCTCTCTACCATTCACACTTGCCCTTTTGCTCCTCGTTCAATGCCAATTTCTCAAACTAGACCGAGCCTTCTTAATCATTCCTGTCTTATAGACCGTCCGCTGGCGGCGTTTGAGTTGAAGAGGCATCGCTATGATGGCTCGCCTCAATCATTTTTCCCCCTGGCTCGTGTCCAGCCTCATGTGCCTTCCAGGTACCAAACCCTTATTACCCATCCGCATTCTAGAATCACTCTTAAATATTAAAAGCAGCTCCCTTTCCAGCAGTTAGAGCAATGTTAGCTTTCGGTATTGTGTAGCCACATTTCCGTGATTCGCTCCATGATGTCATTTTTCCGCCCCTTATTCGCCATGGATTGTGCAGGCCTCATTATTCTCTTCTGCGCGGCGCCTGTCACCATGTCGTCAGGATTCACGTTCACGGACAAGGATCTCGTCGTTTTCTTTCCCCGAATTCCAAGGGACTCAAGTAAGACCGCACGCGATCACCACACCATTGTAAGGACGTGACGATCATGGCTAGTTGTGTTCGAAGGTAAGATCTTGTGGGCCACGCATAGATCATTGTTACGTCATATGGTACCGTGTAAGGGGCTACAGCCTCTCAGTTTCCTCTGTTCGTTTTCTTTCTGTTGTCATTTTCATCCCGAAATTAAAGGAACGGGGAATGGGAATGTGTATCCGCTGTAGACCTGACTGTTGTGCGGGGAGCACCCGGTGCTGTGAACGACTAAGATCCGTACGCTCCTCCCTCTTGCTTTCGCAAGTACCTGCCTCCACCGCACAAAAAACACCTGTACCACTCCGCTTCCGACCCCCTCACATACATCTGCCTTCACGCGAGTCGCCTTAACTGCACCTCCCCCTCCCGTCCGCCTGACCCTCTGCAGGTCCCGCCACTGCTCAGCTGTCGTCTAGCCAATCGCAGGGGATCATATGCATGCAAATATCAGTACAACGGTAAGGCATTTCCTTGAACGTGGCGCCGCCACGTGGCAATCTCCTCTGGCCAATGCTTCTCGGTGCACGAGCTTGTTTCATTCCCCCATTCCGCACTCGCCTGATAAAATGACTCATTTTAGTAGGCCGCGACGCCTATAATTTATCCGTGTTCCTCCCCTCCCCCTCCCCCTCCTCCGTTCCCCACGCTCCGGTTACGACAGCCCTGAATTCCCGACCGTTTTCCGGGTGATTATAGCGGGAAGCGTGGATCCTCCAACGCGGGTGTCGCTGTGGGACAACACGACTCTCGCCACGGGCGGTGATCAGTGGAGACTGGTGGCGCCGGGAGTTTGGGACTTGGCACACGCTTCCTACTGGCCTACTGCCAATCCCTCCTCCTGGCCCGGCCCTGACACGAAAACGGTCACCGTTACACACGCCGGGGTGAACGGCGGGACGCTGGAGGCGACTGGAGGGCTGGTTTTACAGATGGAGACGGGTGCTTATGACACAGGTACGCATGCCAGCTGCTATTGTGCTGCCATGTGCCTGCTGCTATGCTTTCTACTTGCATTACGAGTCTGACTAACAAGTTAATGCCCTCTTCCGCGAATTCGGTGTCATTCCCATCTATTCCCTCTCATCACATCTCTCCCGTTCCACCCCTACCAGTGACGGACCAAGGACTGCTGCCATCCATGGCAAGCGGTCGGTTCCAAGCCATGTTCTCCGGCGCCGTGGTAGGGGGAGCCAAGATCCGCATCGCTGCCAGCAAGTGAGTGGTAGTGACGATTGGAATGGCGATAAGAGAGGTAACAGCGAGAACAGCGCTGCAGGGTTGAGTTTAAGCATAAGCTTGAGTTTTTTTTTTTTTTTTTTTTCCTCCTTGCTGAATTCTTGCTGCCCCTCCTCTCTGCTCCCTCGGCATGCAGCGACAGCAAGGTGAGCCTAGAGATGCACCTGACCTTGTGGCGTCAAACTTAATACAGCTTATGCTCTTCCCTCCTCTTCTCTGCCTGTCACCGTTCGCCCGTGCTCCTTCGGCATGCAGCGACACCAAGGTCACCTTGGAGGTGCACCTGGTGTTCACGAGGGGCGTTACCACCAACACAGGCGTCTCCCTGGTGGGTCAGATCGGCGTTGACACGTCTGACCCACTCCCGCTCGCATGCCCCTTCAACACGCCACTTTTGGACGCGGTAGGAAGCGTAATTCCGGGCGTGTTCACTTGCGTCAAGACCATCGACGTGAATATCCCCACAGAAACTACTAGCAAGCCCAAGGTGCTGGGACTGCAGAGGTTCATGGCTGCGCTGGTCGGAGCTACCTTGCCGGGCGGTTACCTGGCCTCAACCTTCACCCTTATGGTGAATGGGCCCTAAGAACAGTCCTAGCGAAGGACCTGCTCTGAAACCATGTCAGAATAACTGAGCAGGAATGAAATGAACTAGCACAGAGTTTGGTACAAGTAGGAAACCCTAACTTTGTGTACCCCCTAAGGTGTAACCCACTACAGCCTACACAATATAAACATACAATGTTTGACACACCCCCATAGGCGCAGTGGGAGACAACCACAGGGTCACAAGACCAGTCAAAGCAAAGCAAAGCAAGCTCAGGGTGGATCTCAAGGATTCCACACAAATTCCGAGCACAAGCAAGCGGTCACAAGACCAGTTCACATGCAGGTTTATAACAAAGCAAGAGATACAGTGATCACAACCTAGCAAAAGTAAACAAGTAGGCATATATATATAGTGATCACAGTACAAGCAAGGTCAAGAGGTAAGCAAGTGAGGCCCAGTAGGTACAAGGCCTAGCAGAGTGCAAAAGCGCTGATGGTCACAAGGCTGAAGCGCCTTGGTGAACACATCAGCAGTGTTGGCCTCCGTGGCCACGTAACGCAGACAAAGCTGACCACGCTGCTGCAGCTCTCGAGCAAGGAAGTACCGCAGAGCGATGTGCTTCGTTCTGTGCTCCAGTCTGTGCTCCTCACACAAGGCAATGGCAGCCTTGTTGTCGACGTACAGCACTGGAGGAGAACGAGGCCGCTCTCCGAGGTCGGTCAGCAGGTAGGTCAGCCAGCGTAGCTCCTGAGCAGCCATGGCTGTGGCGTAGATCTCAGCCTCACAACTGGAGCTGAGAACAGAAGAAGAGCGAGTAGAACGCCAAGAAACTGAGCCAGAGCCAAGGCTGAAGGTGTAACCCTGGGACGACCGCTGAGTAGCCTGGTCGTCTGCCCAAGAAGCGTCTGAGTGCCCTGTGAGAACAACCCGGTCTCGCCCTCCAAGCACAAGCCCCATGCCCGACGTACTGCACAAGTAGCGCAACACCCTCTTAGCAGCATCCATGTGCTCCTTCCGGTGACGGCCAGGAGCGACATAGCGTGCTAGGATGCTAAGAGGGTATGCAAGGTCAGGTCGAGTGCAGGTCATCAGGTACATGAGGCAGCCCACAAGCTCTGGATACGGGCCACTCGGCTCTACGGACTCATCCGAAGGCAGAGCTGAGAGCGAGTGACCGGTAGGCAGAGGAGTGGACTGAGGCGAGGAGTACGTGAAGCGGAAGCGCTGGAGAACCTGCTGCACCATGTGTGACTGAGTCAGGGTGATGGTGCGCCGTGCTCTGTCCCGGGTGATCCGCAAGCCAAGATAGCTCGTCAGCTCACCCAGGTCTGTGCACGTGTGTCTCCTCTGCAGCTCCGACTTCACGTGGGCGAGTGCCGCGGTGTCAGCAGTGGCAAAGACCAAGTCGTCGACGTACACGAGGATGTAGAACGGCGGCAGTGAGGTGTCGGTGCGTAGAAACAGCGACGGGTCAGCAGTAGAGGGAGCGAACCCAAGAGCCGCAAGTGTCGTCCTCAGTGTGTCGTGCCACTCACGTGGCGCCTGGCGGAGACCGTAGACTGGCCGCTGAAGCCTCCACTGGGTGCCAGGAGGAACTGACCCAGTGAAGCCAGGGGGGCGGCGCAGCCAGATCTCCTCGTGCAGGCTGCCCTGCAAGAAAGCAGTGCTGAAGTCAAGAGAGTGAAGCTCGTAGTCGCGGTGAGCGGCTATGTGCAGCAGCACCCGAAGAGTAGTCATCTTCGGGGTGGGGGAGAAGGTCTGAAAGAAGTCTACTCCCTCTCGCTGACTGAAGCCTCGAGCCACGTAGCGCGCCTTGAAGACAGGCGGAGAACCCGGCGGCCGCTTCACCCTGAAAATCCACATGCCACTGACGATGTTCGCCCCAGGAGGGGGAACCTCGTCTACGTAGGTGCCTGTGGACTTCCAGGAAGCCATCTCTGCGTCCATGGCTGTCTTCCACTGAGAGGAGTAGGGACCCGCCATCGCCTCAGCGTAAGAGCGTGGGGTCGGGATGTCTGGTGCATCCGGGTCTCCCTCAGGGGCAACTAGCAAGGACACGAGACGGGGCAAAGCAGCAGCAAGGCAGTGGAACTCCTCCTGTCTGTCCTCAAGGACGTCCGTGCCGAGGGCACACTCACCCCCGACGGACGGAGGACAGGCAGACGCAGACTCAGACTCAGCGACAAGGCTGGCAGCGTAGTCTAGGCGACAGCGAGCAGCAAAGTCAACCAACTCAGCGACCAGAGCAGACGCAGCAGAGGACTCAAAGGTCGGGTCAGTGACAACTGTAGCAAGGAGACGCGTAACAGTGGGATTGGCAGCACGACGGGAGTCAGACTCCGGGTCAGGAAGAGTAGGAAGAGAGGACGCAGGAGGAGACGGCAGCGGGACACGCTGAGGAGCAGTGGAGGGACGCAGAGTCATGTAGTGAGTGCCAGGGACAGGAGGAGGACGCTCACGTGGGACACGACGACCAGTGCGAGAAGTACGAACAGGCGACGCAGGACGAGACTCAGGCTCACGACGCTCTGTAAGACCTCCTGTGGGACCAGCGTAAGGAGAGGGAGCAGGGAGAGGCGAGGCAGGCGGTAACTGTGACTGCGGCTGGACAGGCAGAGGACACTCGACGGAGGGAGGAGGACTAGGAGGAGGAGCCTGACCAAGAACCTGCTGAAGGAGCGGTACGAAGTACGGTCGCGGCCGCGCAGCGTCTCCAGAAGCAGCAGGGACACCAGTGGCAGCCCCAACGCCCGAGTCCTCAGCACCAGCAGCAGCTCCAACGCCCGGGTCCTCAGCACCAGTAGGAGCTCCAACGCTCGAGTCCTCAGCACCAGCAGCAGCGCCACCGGTCGGGTCCTCAGCACCAGCAGCAGCTCCAACGCCCGGGTCCTCAGCACCAGCAGCAGGGCCACCGGTCAGGTCCTCAGCACCAGCAGCAGCGCCACCGGTCGGGTCCTCAGTACCAGCAGCAGCTCCAACGCCCGGGTCCTCAGCTCCAGCAGCGCCAGCTCCAGGGTCCTCAGCACCAGCAGCAGCTCCAGCGTCCGGGTCCTCAGCACCAGCAACAGCACCACCGCTCGGGTCCGCAGCACCACTACGAAGCACCACCGCTCGAGTCCGGAGCACCACTACGAAGACTGCAGCGCTGCGAGTACCACTCGCGGATCACCTGAATGGGGGGGAGCTCCTGGGTAGGAGGGGAAGTACCGGGACGAGCTCCAGAAGCACCTCTCCGGAGGCGGCAGTACTCGAGGTACCTCTCCTGCAGCTGCTGGGAGGAGAGGGCTCCTCCAGGTGGAGCACGCTCAGGCTCAGCACCCCCAGACTCAGCACCCCCAGACTCAGCACCCCCAGACTCAGCACGTCCAGACTCAGCACCCCCAGGCTCAGTACCTCCAGGCTCCGCACCTCCAGGCTCCGCACCTCCAGGCTCAGCACCCCCAGGCTCCGCACCTCCAGGCTCAGCACCCCCAGGCTCCGCACCCTCAGACGCAGCACTCCCAGGCTCAGCACCCCCAGACGCAGGACGCGAGTCAACAGCTACCTCGACAGGCTCACCTGGGTCTACCTGGGACACACCTGAGGGAGCGGCACCCTGAGGGGGGAGGGGGTCTGGTACCTCAGCACCTGGAGCGAGGAAGAGAGGCGGGGGGGGGGAGCGGGGCAGTGCGGTAGGGGAAGAGGCGGTAGAAGGGGACGGACTCGTCAAAAGTGACGTCCTGAGAGGCCAGAACCCGGCGCGAGGTGACGTGGTAAAACTGCCATCCAGGCGCGTCGGGAACAAAGCCAAGAAAGACACAGGGAACAGCGCGACGCGAGAGCTTGTCCGCGGACGTGTCGCAGACAAAAGCTCGAGATCCCCAGACCCGGAAACGCGACGCATCGCCAACCTCTCCCGTCCACCGTAGAGTCGGGGAAGTCTCCGGCAAGGAGACACGGGGCCAGAGGTTGAGCTGATGCGCTGCGTACCGGACCGCAAACGGCCACAGAAAGTGGGGAGCAGCCGCATGGGTCAGGGAGGTACGAGCGACCTCCATGACCAAGCCAATGCGGCGCTCAGCGACCCCATTCTGCTGTGGAGAGGCCGGAAGCGTGAACGACTGCTCAATGCCGTGCTCAGCACAGTAGGCTGCCAAGAGGTCGGAGGCGAACTCACCACCTCTGTCAGAGTGCAAGCGCAGGACAGGAAAGTCCGAGTGAAAGCGCTTGCCTAGCTGGAGACGGGCTCGGCTGATCCAGGGGATCAAAACACCAGGGACGTCACCCTTGGCGCGCAAGGGGAAGACCGTGGTGTAGTGCGAGTAGTCGTCAACAACTAGCAGGAAGTACCGCTCCTGACCCTGACCACGGACGCGGGCTGGGCCCCACACGTCCATGTGGAGCGTCTGCAAGGGAGCAATCGTCGGGGGAAAGGAGGAGGAGTGAGGAGCGGCGCGCTGCCGCCCCTCGACACAGGGAATGCAGTCAGGAGCAGGGGAGTCGGGAAGGGGAGGGAGCACCCTGGGAAGACCAGCAACAAGGTCC
The DNA here is from genome assembly GCA_947470075.1 of Closterium sp. Yama58-4. Taxonomy (NCBI): domain Eukaryota; kingdom Viridiplantae; phylum Streptophyta; class Zygnematophyceae; order Desmidiales; family Closteriaceae; genus Closterium; species Closterium sp. Yama58-4. The sequence continues at coordinate 582,626 of CANIUD010000911.1, read as the reverse complement.
CGTTTGTGCATGGCCCGAAGGCGCTGCACAGACGGGTGACCAAGGCGGTGGTGCCAGAGGACAGTCTCATGCGCCAGAGAGCGACATGAGCAGGGGGCGGACAGCTGACCTGACGCAGACGCAGACGCAGACGCAGCTACCTGAGGGGACTCAGTGGTCAGTGTGTACAGGTCCGACCCCGGCTCCCGAGTGAAAGTAGCCAGGTGGCGGCCCGTCCGAGCACACGTGCAATGTGTCACACGCTCGTAGGCAGGGGTGAACTGGTGAACACCCCCGTCCTGCAGAGCACAGCCCGCCACCAAGTTCGTAGAGAACGAGGGGAGGTAGAGACCTGAGAGCGTGCCGGACGGAACCGCTGGACACGGAAGTGTAGTGGAGGAGGTCGCAATGACCGGACCCCCTGAGGGGTCAGCAAGAGAGACAGCAACCGGCCGAGCTAGTGGCTCAAGGACAGTGCGGTCACGAAAGAAAGAGCGAGAAGCACCTGAGTCCAGTGTGAAGGTGTGCAGTGCTGCAGTCGACTCAGTACCAGGGGGCACAGACGCACTAGCACCTAGGGCAGCTGCTGCAGCAGGACCTGTGGGAGCAGACACACTAGCACCTAGAGCAGCAGCTGGGCTGGCCTGAATGCCCGGGTCGGGCGGAACACGCAAGTACTGAGCACCCTCTCCACTAATAGACATTGCATACATGGCAGTGAGAATAGCATCAAAGTCTAGAGCCCAGATATCAACACCCCTCTTTTCCAGATCAGCCCAGCGCGGCAGCTCAGTGGCGTCAGGAAACTGGGTGCGCCACGCGTCGTTGAGGCGCGCGAAGCAGCGCTGCGTCTGGTGCGCCCTCCCACACGTCTGGCCAGTGCGGTCGCCTGTGCGAATAACGTACGTGCAGGTAAAGCCGCGCTGCGCATACCACTCACGGGCGGCCTGAAGCGTCGGGGCAGGCTGCTGACTCTGGCCTCCGCCCGTGCCTCCACGACCACCACCTCCTCCGCCTCCGCCCCGGCCACCTCCACCCCTGCCGCTGCCACGACCACCTCCGCCTCCGCCGCCGCCTCCGCCCCTGCCACCACTCCCACCGCTGCTGTCACCTCCCCCACTGCCGCCACTAGCCTCCCCAGTCGCGCCTCCACCGCCACCACCTCCACCCCCGCCTCCTCCGCCGCCACCCCCACCCCTGCCCCCCTTGCTCCTGCGGCGCCCGCCCGAAGCAGACGCAGTCCCGACCTTCTCAGCACCAAGGAGGTCGACAGCAGCAGCAGAGGCGACAGAGGGGAGGAGGGGGGAAGGGGAACACCCCTCAAAGAAGGGGCCGCGGGGGTCACCACGAGAGGTGCCTACAGCGACGATACTGGCCTCAGCTGCAAGCAGTTCCTTCTCGAGGAGGGCTACGGTGAGCTCGGTGGGGGAGCGAGAGAGGAAGTGGTCCCTGACTGCGCGCAGAGAGTCAGGGAGGCGAGTGACGATGTGGTAGAGAGTGATCCAGAGCGGGGGGGGTTGCTAGCGAGGAACTCGTCAGGCATGGCAGCGCGAAAGCGGGCCTCACTAGTCTTAAGGTGGGTGATGAGGTCTGCGACAGTGTGAAAGGAGGCCAGGTCGGGGAACAGGTAGGGGAGAGTGAGGCGGCCTAGCGTGGCAGAAGCGGGTGAGGAGTAGCGGGCAACGACAGCGGTGTACAGTTCCTTAGCAGTCTTGCACTGGCCGAAGTGCTCGCGCTCATCTAGCGGCAGGGAGTTGCGTATGGCGAAGCGAGCGTGCGCGTCACGGGTCTGCCACTGTGAGCGCTCAGTGGGGGGAGCAGTAGTAAGAGGGGCAGTAGCGTGGCCGAGAGCATGGTCGTACAGAGAAATATCCTCCTTGGCCGTGAGCTGTAGGAACAGGTGCAGGTCATCGAGCCAGGTTTCGAACTTCACTGGACGGCCCTCGGCGTCGAAAGCTAGAACGGGAGGGCTAGCCATAGCGATAGTAGCAGTAGCAGCAGTAGTAGACAGAGTAGGGCCGCTGTAGCTGTAAAGACGCACTAGCAGGAGTCGCAGGGGCGCACGGGCTGCGGTGGTAGGCCGGCAGTAGCGGTGTGCGGTGGCGGCTGCAGGTGCGGACAGTCAGTAGCGGCGGGCCGGTAGCGTGGGCGTGCGGCGGCAGCTGCGGGTGCGCACGGGCGGCAGCGGCGGGCCGACAGGCGAGGGCGTGCGGCGGCGGCTGCGGGTGCGCACGGGCGGCAGCGGCGGGCCGGCAGCGGGTGCGTGCGGCGGCGGCTGCGGGTGCGCACGAGCGGCAGCGGCGGGCCGGCAGCAGGCTGCGTGCGGGCCGCGTAAGTAGCGCGCGGGCCGGCAGCGGGTAGCGGGCGGTTCGCGGGCGGCGTGCAGGCCGCGCGGGCGGTTCGCGGGCGGTTCGCGGGCGGTTCGCGGGCGGTTCGCGGGCGGTTCGCGGGCGGCGCGCAGGCCGCGCGGGCGGTTCGCGGGCGGCGCGCAGGCCGCGCGGGCGGTTCGCGGGCGGTTCGCTAGAGGGCCAACGGGGCCGGTAGGTGCGATCGCAATCGACGGGGCCAGCGGGGCCGGGAAAAAAAAAAAAAGGTAACGCTCGCGAGGGCGCTACGGGGGAGACGCTAAGAACGCGCTCCGGTAGGTAGGTAGGTAGGTAGGTATCGTAAGGTGGGCCCTAAGAACAGTCCTAGCGAAGGACCTGCTCTGAAACCATGTCAGAATAACTGAGCAGGAATGAAATGAACTAGCACAGAGTTTGGTACAAGTAGGAAACCCTAACTTTGTGTACCCCCTAAGGTGTAACCCACTACAGCCTACACAATATAAACATACAATGTTTGACAAGGGGGGGAAAGTACCGTATGTGGAGGAAGTACATCTTGAGAATGGGAAGCAGGGTATAGGATGGGTGTACGTAAATGGGTAGGGTGTACATCTTATTTCTTTGTAGTGTATTGGTTTCTCCTTGATAACAAGATCATACAATTGATACAGTAGTGGCAAAGATCTGCAAGGGTTACGGTAAGAAGATTGCAGCAGGAGAAACCTAGGTTAAAACTTGTGGGCCAAGAAGGCCAAAATTGGTTCATCCTTCCTAGTGTTGGTTGGATGTCCCATAAACGCCTGTGATTTTTCCGAGTTCTAAGATTTTAGTCCAACATTTTTTACACTCGTATTGGCTCGCGGGCAAATACCGTCCTCACTCCCAACCAACCTTCCTAAGCAGCAATCATGATCTGTTGATTGATATTACCGTCATGGAACCGTGTTAGCAATTTGTTTTTGTCATAATGTGATGTTTTGTCAGAAGTTATATTTCTATGTATAACTGCATATTAGCCTAGTTAGTCTAGTATCTATTTCACTGTTGGTATACCCCCCTTGGCCACCTTCCCTTGCCCTATATCTTGTATTTCTCTCCATAGTCAAACCCCTTCCTTCTTGGCCAATCTCTCTTCCCAAACCCTAGCCATCACATTCTCTCATTCTAACATGTTTGTCTAGCCTGCAGTGGGGTACTCTATAGCGAGTATAGCCCAAATTAGGGTTTGCTATATGTACTCAACTGCCTGCTAGCGAAAACCCTCCTTTGCTGTTTCTGATTCTTGCCTGTACTTTTTGATATGGTATCAGAGCAGGTCGACCCTCCTGGGTCGATCCTGTGGGTGGTCCCGCCCAATGCTTCCGATGTTGTCTTCTGTATCGCGCGCCCCGTGGCGCGCAACAGTTTTTCTTCCCGCCACGCGCTCGGGGCGCATGGCGGTTTTCTGCTCGCCGCGCGCTCCGAAGGGCGCGCGACAGTTTTTCTTCCCGCCACGCGCTCGGGGCGCTTGGCGGTTTTCTGCTCGCCGCGCGCTCCGAAGGCACGGCGGTTTTCTGCCCGCCGTACGCCCCGAGGCGCGCGGCGATTTTCTGCCCCGTCGAGCCGCTCGTCGCCCCGCGGAGCCGCGCGCGACCCCCGCTACCCCGTCGCGACACCCTGAGGAGCCGCGCGCGACCCCGCTGCACTGTCGCCTCTTGTGGCCTCTTGTTTGTGCTCAGACTGGTGGTGACGTTGTGATCCACCCTGAGCTCTGTTTGCTCTCTTGCTTGTGACTGGTCTTGTGACCTTAGGTTGTGTTTTGTTGCTTGGCATTCCCCACTTAGGCTATGGGGGTGTGTCAAATGTTATAGCCTCTAGTGGGTCATGCTATATGGGGTACAAACAGTTAGGGTTAGGCATTTGTACCCCAACACAATCAACCTAACTCATTCCGCTGTTTTTCACTTTGTGAGAGAGAACAAGGGGTCACAAGATCAGTCAAGAAAAGCAAAGCAAGCTCAAGGTGGATCACAACGTCACCACACACTCTGAGCACAAGCAAAGGGCCACAAGGCCAGTTCACATGCAGATCTATATAGAACAATACAAGCAGTACAGTGATCACAGCCTAGCAAGTGTAAGCATGCAAGGAGATATATATAGATCATAGTACAAACAAAGTCAAGCCATAAGCAAGTGAGAAAACGTGGACACAAGGCCTGTCAGAATCCCAGCCACTAACCACTGGGATAAAAGGGCTTATTTGTGTAGCGGGTGAGTGCGCCCATAACCCCGCAGGCCGCCATGCCTGCAACCCTCCCCTAGGATCAATCGGGGATCACCAGTGGACCTCTGACACCCCCCCGCACTGGGATGCCCGAGGTGCACACACTGGGATTCGAACCCGAGACCTTCGCTCTGATACTATGTCAGAATCCCAGCCACTAACCACTAGGATAAAAGGGCTTATTTGTGTAGCGGGTGAGTGCGCCCATAACCCCCCAGGCCGCCATGCCTGTAACCTTCCCCTAGGATCAATCGAGGATCACCAGTGGACCTCTGACCAGGCCTAACACAGTGCAGTGACGCTGATGATCACCAGGCGGAAGTGCCTTGGTGAAAATATCAGCAGTGTTGGCCTTCGAGTCCGCGTACGCAAGGTGAAGCTGACCACGCTGCTGCAGCTCTCGAGCAAGAAAGTACCGGAGAGCAATGTGCTTCGTTCTGTGCTCCAGTCTGTGCTCCTGACACAAGTGCCTTGTTGTCGCCGTACAGAACTAGAGGAGAACGAGGCCGCTCACCCAAGTCAGTCAGCAGGTAGGTGAGCCAGCGTAACTCCTGAGCAGCCATGGCCGTGGCGTAGATCTCAGCCTCACAACTGGAGCTGAGAACAGAAGAAGAGCGGGTGGAACGCCAAGAGACAGAATCAGAGCCAAGGCTGAAAGTGTAACCCTGCGACGACCGCTGCGTAGTCTGGTCATCAACCCAAGAGGCGTCTGAGTGTCCAGTGAGGACAACTGGGCCCCGTCCTCCAAGCACCAGCCCCATGCCTGATGTACTGCACAAGTAGCGCAGCACCCTCTTAGCAGCCTCCCAGTGCTCTCGCCTGTGTCTCCCAGGCGCGACGTAGCGAGCTAGGATGCTAAGAGGGTACGCAAGGTCAGGTCGAGTGCAGGTCATCAGGTATATGAGGCAGCCCACAAGCTCTGGGTACGGGCCACTCGCGTCTACAGACTCGTCCGAAGGTGGAGCTGAGAGCGAGTGGCTGGTAGACAGAGGAGTGGACTGTGGTGAGGAGAACTGGAAGCCGAAGCGCTGAAGGACCTGCTGCACCATGTGTGACTGAGTCAGGGTGATGGTGCGGCGTGCTCTGTCCCGGGTGATCTGCAAGCCAAGGTAACTGCGCAGTTCACCCAGGTCTGTGCACGTGTGTCTCTTCTGCAGCTCCGACTTCACAAGAGCAAGTGCCTCAGTGTCAGCAGTAGCAAAGACCAAGTTGTCGACGTACAGGAGGATGTAGAACGGCGGCAGCGACGTGTCTGTGCGCAGGAACAGTGACGGTATGCAGTCGAAGGAGCAAACCCAAGAGCCGCAAGTGTCGTCCTCAGTGTCTCGTGCCACTCGCGCGGCGCCTGGCGGAGACCGTAGACTGGCCGTCGGAGGCTCCACTGGGTACCAGGAGGGAACAACCCAGTGAAGCCAGGAGGACGGCGCAGCCAGATCTCCTCGTGTAGGCTGCCCTGCAAGAAAGCCGTGCTGAAGTCAAGAGAGTGAAGCTCGTAGTCACGCTGAGCAGCAACGTGCAGTAGCACCCGAAGAGTGGTCATCTTCGGGGTAGGGGAGAAGGTCTGGAAGAAGTCAACTCCCTGTCGCTGACTGAAGCCTCGAGCAACATAACGAGCCTTGAAGACAAGCGGAGAACCGGACGGCCGCTTCACCCTGAAATCCACATGCCATCGACGAGTTCGCCCCGGGAGGGGGAACTGCGTCGACGTAGGTGCCTGTGGACTTCCAGGATGCCATCTCTGCGTCCATGGCTGTCTGCCACTGAGAGGAGTAGGGACCCGAGACCGCCTCTGTGTAAGAGCGGGGGGTAGGGATGTCTAGTGCATCCGGGTCTCCCTTAGGGGCAAGCAGCCAGGCCGTGAGATGAGGTACAGCAGCCGCAAGACAGTCAAAGTCCTCCTGCCTGTCCTCAAGGACGTCCGTGCTAAGAGCACACTCACCCCTGACGGACGGAGGATAGACAGACTCAGACTCAGCAACTAGACCGGCAGTGTAGTCTAGACGACAGGCAGCAGCAAATTCAACAAGCTCAGCGACTAAGGCAGACGCAGAGGCAGACTCAAAGGACGGGTCAGTGACAACAGTAGCTAACAGACGCGTGACAGTAGGGTGCGCAGCACGAAACTGGTCAGACTCAGGGTCCGGAACGTCAGGCAGAGAGGACGCAGGGGGAGACGGCAGAGGAACACGCTGCGGAGTAGAAGAAGGACGTCTGACAACAAGGTGCGCGCTGCGGACAGCCGGCTGACGCAGACTAGGAACACGACGACCGGAACGACCAGGACGGACAGGCGAGACAGGACGCGACGAAGGCGCACGACGCACAGTAGGACCTCCTGTCTGCTCAGAGTAAGGAGAAGGAGCAGGCAGCGGTGAGCCAGGCTGTAACGGAAGACCAGTAGAAGACGGGAGACTAAGAACCTGACGAAGTGCAGAGTCAGGCGGTGGCGGAGACGACTGAGACGGCGGAGGGAAGAACAGTCTCGGCTGCGCCGCGCCACCAGTTCTAGCAGCGCCAGTGTCTCCAGTAGCGCCAACACCCCCAGTAACTCCAGAACCTCCAGGACCAGCTCCACCAGCAGCAGCACCCCCAGAACCGGCACCTCCAGTCCTAGGGCCTCCAGTCGCAGCGTCTCCAGCAGCAGCACCCCCAGACACAGCACCTCCAGTCCCAGCAGCTCCAGTACTGCCAGTACGAGCACCTCCGGGACCAGCAACTCCAGCACCTCCAGTAGACAAAGTACCAGCACCACTCCCAGCTCCAGTGGCGTCAGCAGAAGCACCTCCAGCGGCAGAGCCCCGAGCTCCAGCAGCGCGAACCTGACGGCGACCGTACCAGTCGTGCAGCTGCTGGGAGGTGAGAGGCACACGCTGACGAAGGCGGCCACTTCAAGGAGACCGCGCACCAGAAGGCTCAGTACCCTCAGGCGCCGCACCCCCAGACTCAGCACCCCCAGGCTCCTCACGCTCAGGCTCAGCACCCCTAGACTCAGCACCCCCAGACTCCTCACGCTCAGGCTCACCACCCACAGGGACAGTGCCAGCTCCAGCGCCTCCAACACCAGTGCCTCCCGCAGCAGGGCCTCCAACTCCAGTAGCTCGACCCTGACGGCTAACGTACCACTCACGCAGCTGCTGTGGGGAGAGAGAGAGACGACGACGAGAAGGCAGCAGCGAGGCACCAGCGGAGCGGCTACGGAGACGGTCACTCCAGGGAGACTGCTCACCATACGCCCGCCTCAGCGCCCCCAGGTGCAGCACCCCAAGATGCAGTACCCCCAGGCTCAGCACCCCCAGACTCCGTATCCCCAGGCTCAGCACCCCCAGGCTCCGCACCCTCAGGCTCTACACTCCCAGGCTCAGCACCCCCAGGCTCCGCACCCCCAGGCTCAGCACCCCCAGAAGCAGCACCCCGAGCAGGACCACCCTCAGCAGGACCTGAGTCACCAGTGACCTCAACCGACGCAGTCAGGGGTGGAGTGTCTACCTAAGACACACCTGAAGGAGCAGGACCAGGAGCGGGGAGGGGGTCTACCTGGGCAGCACCTGGAGTGAGGAAGAGCGGCGGGGGGGGAAGAGGGGCAGTGCGGTATGGGAAGAGACGGTAAAAGGGCACCGACTCGTCGAGCGTGACGTCCTGAGAGGGAAAGACACGGCGCGAGGTGGGGTGGTAAAACTGCCAACCAGGCGCGTCTGGGACAAAGCCAAGGAAGACACAGGGAATAGCGCGGGCGGAGAGCTTGTCCGTGGTGGTATCGCGGACAAAGGCACGAGAACCCCAGACCCGGAACACCGACGCATCGCCAACCTCCCCCGTCCACAGTAGTGTGGGCGAGGTCTCCGGCAAGGAGACACGGGGCCAGAGGTTGAGCTGATGCGCGGCGTACCAGACCGCAAACGGCCACAGAAAATGGGGGGCAGCCGCATGGACCATGGAGGTACGAGCGACCTCCATGACCAAGCCAATGCGGCGCTCAGCAACCCCATTCTGCTGCGGAGAGGCCGGAAGCGTGAACGTCTGGCGAATGCCCTCCCCACGACAAAAGCTCTGCAGAAGGTCGGAGGAAAACTCCCCACCTCTGTCAGAGTGCAGACGCAGGACGGGAAACTCCGTCCCGAACCGCTCGCGGAGCTGGAGACGGGCAGCGCGGATCCAAGGGATCAAAACACCTCACCCTTGGTGCGCAAGGGGAAGACCGTGGTGTAACGCGAGTAGTCGTCGACAACCAGCAGAAAGTACCGCTCGCGGCCCTGTCCAGTGACGCGGGCTGGGCCCCACACGTCCATGTGCAGGGTCTGCAGGGGAGCAGTCATCGGGGGAAACGAGGAGGAGTGAGGAGCGGCGCGCTACCGCCCCTCGACACAGGGAAGACAAGGAGGAGCAGGCGAGGGTGGGAGGGGAGGGAGAACCCGGGGAAGACCAGAGACAAGAACCCGGTGGTGCATGCTACGAAGGCGCTGCACCGAGGGGTGACCAAGACGGTGGTGCCAAAGGAGGGTCTGGTGCGACAAAGCGCGACACGAGCAGGGGGCCGCTAGCTAACCTGACGCAAACGCAGACGCATCGACCTGAGGGGACTTAGTGGTTTGTGTGTACAAACTCGAGCCGGGCGCACGGGTAAACGAGGCCAGGTGGCGGCCCGTCCGAGCACACGTACAGTGAGTCACTCGCTGACTCGCAGGAGTGAACTGGTCAACCCCCCCATCCTGGAGGTCAGCTCCACTCACCAAGTTCGTAGAGAACGAGGGGAGGTAGAGACCTGACAGCGAGCCAGACGGGGCGGCCGGACACGGCAGAACCGTGGAGTAGTGGGCAAGGACAGGACCCCCAGAGGGGTCCGCCAGGGAGACTGCAACCGGCCGACTAAGCGGTGTGAGTGTGGTGCAGTCGCGAAAGAAGGAACCTAGAGGGAAGTGTGTGCAAGACCGCAGCAGGCGCAACACCAGAGAGAGCAGACGCACCAACACCTGAAGCAGCAGCCGCACCAGCACCTAGAGCAGCAGCCTCAGAAGCACCTAGAGCAAGAGACGCACTAGCACCTAGAGCAGCAGCCTCACCAGCACCTAGAGCAGCAGGGTCTATACCTGGGTCAGGCGGTACGCACAGGTAACAGGCACCTTCCGCACTAGTAGGCAATGCATACATGGCAGTGAGAATAGCATCTTAGTCAAGAGATATCTACCCTCTGCCTAAGTAGCTCCAGCCAGGTGGGGAGTTCAGCCTCGTCACCAAACTCGGTGCGCCAGGCGTCACTAAGGCGGGCGAAGCAGCGGGACTGTGTGTGACCAAGTGTCCCGCAAGGCTGACCAGTCCGATCACCTGTGCGAATGATGTACGGGCAGCGAACGGTACTCTGAGACCCTCTACTCTGAGCGTACCACGCTGCTGGGGCGTAAGTGTCTCACGCGGACGCCGCTGCAGCTGCAGCTGGCCACTGCCAGACGCTCCCGACTAACCCGCTCCAGGGCGACAGCTACGACGGCTACCGCCACAACCCCAACTAGCGTACCACTCACGAAGCTGCTGGGGCGTGAGAGACTCGCGCGGACGTCGCTGGAGCTGCATCTGGCCACCGCCTGTAGAAAGTAGCAGCAGCAACAGCCTAGTGGTAGTGACAGCGCGGGCAGGGCAGGCGTGGCAGGCAGGCAGGCAGGTAGGCAGGCAGGCAGGCAGACAGGCAGGCAGGCAGGCCGGCAGGCAGGCAGGCAGGCAGGTGGCGTAGTAGCGCGCAAACAAGGCAGGCGCGCAGGAAGCGCGGGCAGGGCAGGTGCTCACCAGTGGCGGGCAGGGCCGGCGCTCGGTGGGGCGGCGGCAGGGTAAGCGTACGACGGTGACAACGGCGTGGCCGCAACAGCAGCTGCAGAGGAGGGCCGCGTCAGCTACTGCAGGGCGTGGCCGTGTAGCGGCAGGGCGGGGCCAGGCGGTGCCGCGTCGGCGGCAGGTTGGGGGGGGGGGGGGGGGGGGGGGGGGGGGGGGGGGGGGGGCTACAGCGGCAGGGCGGTACCGCGTCGGCGGCACGGCGGGGCCGCGACAGCGGCAGTGCGGGGTTGCGTCGGCGGTACAGCGGGGCCGCGTCAGCGGTAGTGGGCGGCCGTGTCAGCGACCTAACGGGGCCGCGTCAGTGGCAGGGTTGGGGCCGCGTCAGCGACCTGGCGGGGCCGCGTCGGCGGCAGGGCGGCGCACGGGGTTGCAGCAGGCCGTACGCGGACTGCCACGGCGCGGCGCGAGCTGCGTAGGCGGCGCGCGGGGCTGCAGCGGGCCGCGCGGGCGGCGGATGCGGCGCGCGAGGCAGCCGCGGGCTGCGCGAGGGCGGCAGCCGCGGCGCACAGGGTTGCTGCGGGCTGTGCGAGCTGCTGACGCGGCGCGCGGGGCAGCCGCGGGCTGCGTGAGCAGCGGACGCGGCGCGCGAGGCAGCTGCGGGCGGCGCAAGGGCGGCAGCCGCGGCGCGCGGGGCTGCTGCGGGCTGCGCGAGCTGCTGACGCGGCGCGCGGGGCAGCAGCGGGCTGCGCAAGGCGGCGGACGCGACGCGTGGGGCAGCAGTGTGCTGCGCGCAGAATTAGGGTTTGCGCGCGCGTGTAGTGCAGCGCAGGCAAGGCAAGGCGTGCGCAGGCAACACGTGGGGCAGCTCAGTAACCACAACGGTAGGTGGGCCCGGAAAAAACGGTCCTACGGACCTACTGCTCTTATACCATGTTAGAATCTACAGGCAGGAATGAATGCATTGAATGAATGGAGGGTACAAGTACTTTGGGTTGTACCCCATATGGGCTACAGCCTAACACATGTATAATTTGACAAGCAAAGCTAGAAGCTATCATTCACAAAGGGCAAGTGAGGAGGAGGAGAAACTGCGGGGGCGAGAAGATAGGAGGCGACGGCTGAAGCTGCAGACACACGGGCAACAGGAGTGCGCAGCACTGTCGCTACCAGGCTAAACCCGGACTACACGACGACAGTCGCAGCTGGCTCGCTGTGCTATCAGGAGTGCTCACACTGTGGCTACCGGGCGCAGAGCCCCGGACTACACGGCCACAGGGGGTCGTGGCTCTCTGGACATCAAGCGCTGCGGACGACAAGACGACTGCCTCCACTCAACTTCCCCCAGCTGTCCCACACCCCTTTCACACACTCCCTGTTGAACCTCTAGCACCGCTCACACGCCACCCCCCTCGTACTACGGTACTCCGACGGCTCCAACACATCCACCCCCCTCAGCGGTAGCTGCAGCAGTGGGAGACGGAGGAGGAGGAGGAGCAGGAGAGGCCTAACACACCCGTCACCCCCATACTCGCCACCCCCACACTCGCCACCCCCCAAACCCTAACACGGGCGGCAGCAGGGGGCGGTGCACGGGCAGCAAATCGGGGGAGGGCGCCCGGCTCCCCAGGGCGCCGCGACGAGGCAGCGGGGAAGGGGGGCGCGCGCGGCTCCCCAGGGCACCGCGACGGGGCAGCGGGGTTGCGCGCGGCTCCCCAGGGCGTCGTGACGGGGTAGTGGGGTCGCGCGCGGCCAGTTCAAGAAAGGCTGATATATATAGTACAAATAAACAAGAGGCCTAACTGCAGACAAAACCGGCGGTGGTCACAAGGCTGAAGGGCCTTGGTGAAGATGTCTGCAGTGTTGGCCTCGGAGGCCACGAAGTCCAGACGCGCCTGACCGCGTCTCTGCAACTCTCGAAGGAGGAAGTACCTGACGTCGATGTGCTTCACTCTGCTCTCCAGTCGAGGCTCACGACACAGGAGAATCATCGCCTTGTTGTCAGCAAACAAGGTCGGTGCAGAGCTCGGCCGCTCACCAAGGTCAGTGAGCAAGAAGGTCAACCAGCGTAGCTCCTGTGCAGCAAGGGCTCCAGCGTAGATCTCGGCCTCTCCAGTAGAAATCGCAACAGAGGAGGACCGAGTAGACCTCCACGAAACAGCTCCAGAGCCCAGACTGAAACAGTAACCCTGCGTAGACCTCTGAGTCTCAACGTCGTCGGCGTAGGAGGAGTCGCAGTGACCGGTGAGTACAACTGGCTGTGTCCCTCCAAGTACAAGCCCCATGTCTGATGTCGTGGCAAGGTACTTCGCCACCCTCTTAGCCGCCGTCCAGTGAACAGGACGGTGTCTCCCAGTCGCAACAAAGCGAGAAAGGATGCTAAGAGGGAAGGCGAGGTCCGGGCGAGTGCACGTCATCAGGTACATGAGGCAGCCCACCAGCTCTGCGTAGGGACCACTGGGCTCGAACGGCTCGTCAGGAAAAGGCCCAGTGAGTCTGTGGTCTACAGCAAGAGGGGTGGGTGTAGGAGAGGAGTGCTGAAGCCCGAACCGCTAAAGGACCTGCTGCACCATGTGTGACTGAGTCAGAGTGATGGTGCGAGCGGCTCTGTCCCTAGAGATCTGCAGGCCAAGGTAGCGGCGCAGTTCCCCAAGGTCAGTGCAGGTGTGTCTCTTCTGCAGTTCGGACTTCACCTCCGCCAGTGCAACTGTGTCGGCTGTGGCAAAAACCAAGTCGTCAACGTAGACCAGAACGAAGAAAGGTGTGCGCCCACGACGAACAAACAGTGACGGGTCGGAGGAAGACGGCTCAAAGTCGAGGTCGGACAGAGTAGAGCGGAGAGTGTCGTGCCACTCACGGGGTGCCTGACGGAGACCGTAGACCGGTCGTCTGAGGCTCCACTGGGTCCCAGGCGGGAAGGTGCCAGTGAAGCCCGGAGGACGACGCAGCCAGATCTCCTCGTGTAGGCTGCCCTGCAGGAAGGCGGTGGAGAAGTCGAGGGAGTGTAGCTCGTAGTCCCTCTGTGCCGCTACGTGAAGTAACACCCGAAGAGTGGTCATCTTCGGGGTGGGCGCGAAGGTCTGAAAGAAGTCAACTCCCTCGTGCTGACTGAAACCTCTAGCCACGTAGCGTGCCTTGAAGACTGGGGGAGATCCCGGCGGCCGCTTCACCTTGAAGATCCACATGCCGTCAACTATGTTCGCCCCTGGGGGGGGAACCTCGTCAACGTAAGTGCCTGTGGACCTGTAGGAGGCCATCTCTGCGTCCATGGCAGCTCTCCACTGAGAGGCCCAAGGCCCTGACACTGCCTCAGCGTAAGTGCGAGGAGTAGGTATGTCAGGAGCGTCGGGGTCTCCCTCAGGAGCGAGCAGCATGGCACAGAGATGAGGCGAAGCAGCTGCCAGGAACTCTAGCTCAAACTGTCTGTCCTCTAGGACGTCACAGCCAAGGGCAGACTCACCCCCGGCGGACAGAGGAGGGACAGGAGGAGCGGCCACAACACGAGTGGCGTAGTCAAGGCGACGCATAGCAGTTAAGTCAATGACAGCGGCAGTGAGGACCGCGACGGAGGAAGGAGAGGCACGAGGGTCGGTAACAAGAGAGGCGAGAACACGAGAGAGAGTGGGGCGGTACGTGCGGTAGTAGTCAGTGACCGGAGTGGACAGGGAGGCAGTGAGAGACGACTCAGGAGGGCGAGGAAGGGCAGTCGGAGGAGAACGAGGAGGACTAGGACGGAACAACACAGTACGGAGGTCAGTGACAGGTGACGAAGGACGAGCACGAGGAGGACGAGAGGCCCAAGTGTGGGCGAGAGGAGAGGGAGACGGAGGAGACTGAGAACGAGGGAACACAGCCGGAGCGGAGTCCGGAGGAGGAAACGTAGGACCGAACACAGGAGGAGAGGAGGGGAGACCTGACAGAAGAACTAGGCAAGAATGGTGCATTGAATGAAACAGTTGGGTACAAGTAGCAAACCCTAGTTGGGGTTGTACCCCATATTGGCTACCCCACTACAGCCTACAAGCATAATGCAGTTTAACACACCCCCATAGGCAAAGTGGGGGAGAACAAAGGGTCACAAGACCAGTCCAGCAAAGCAAAGCAAAGCCCAGGGTGGATCACAACGTCACCACACTCCGAGCACAAGTAAAGGCCACAAGGCCAGTTCACATGCAGTGCTAGATATAGTACAAGACAAGCAACACAGTGATCAAAACCTAGCAAGCAAGCAACAAGATATATATAAAGTACAGTACAAAGAATGTCAAGCAGTGAGCAAGTGAGGAAACGTGGACACAAGGCCTAAAGAAGTACAGTGCCGCTGATGATCACTAGGCGGGAGCGCCTTGGTGAAGATATCAGCAGTGTTGGCCTTCGAGTCCACGTACACAAGTCGAAGCTGACCGCGCTGCTGAAGCTCTCGAGCAAGAAAGTAGCGAAGAGCAATGTGCTTCGTCCTGTGCTCCAGTCTGTGCTCCTGACACAAGGCAAGAGCCGCCTTGTTGTCACCGTACAGAACTGGAGGAGAACTAGGCCGCTCTCCCAAGTCAGTCAGCAGGTAGGTGAGCCAGCGTAACTCCTGTGCAGCCATGGCTGTGGCGTAGATCTCAGCCTCACAACTAGAGCCGAGAACAGAGGAAGAGCGGGTGGACCGCCACGAGACAGAACCAGAGCCAAGGCTGAAGGTGTAACCCTGTGACGACCGCTGCGTAGCCAGGTCGTCCACCCAAGAGGCGTCCGAGTGACCAGTGAGGACAACTCTGTCGCGTCCTCCAAGCACCAGCCCCATGCCTGATGTACTGCACAGGTAACGCAGCACCCTCTTAGCAGCCTCCCAGTGCTCTCGCCTGTGTCTCCCAGGCGCAACGTAACGAGCAAGGATGCTAAGAGGGTACGCGAGGTCAGGTCGCGTGCAAGTCATCAGGTACATGAGGCAGCCTACAAGCTCTGGGTACGGGCCACTCGGCTCTACGGACTCGTCCGAAGGTGGAGCTGAGAGCGAGTGGCTGGTAGCCAGAGGTGTGGCCTGTGGTGAGGAGAACTGGAAGCCGAAGCGCTGAAGGACCTGCTGCACCATGTGTGACTGAGTCAGGGTGATGGTGCGGCGAGCTCTGTCCCGGGTGATCTGCAAGCCAAGGTAGCTACGCAGTTCACCCAGGTCAGTGCAGGTGTGTCTCTTCTGCAGCTCCGACTTCACACGAGCGAGTGCCTCAGTGTCAGCAGTAGCAAAGACCAAGTCGTCGACGTACACGAGAATGTAGAACGGCGGCAGCGACGTGTCTGTGCGCAGAAACAGCGACGGGTCAGCAGTAGACGGCGCGAACCCAAGAGCCGCAAGAGTAGTCCTCAGTGTGTCGTGCCACTCACGTGGCGCCTGGCGGAGACCGTAGACTGGCCGGCGGAGACTCCACTGGGTACCAGGGGGAAACGACCCAGTAAAGCCAGGTGGGCGGTGCAGCCAGATCTCCTCGTGCAGGCTGCCCTGCAGGAACGCTGTGCTGAAGTCAAGAGAGTGAAGCTCGTAGTCACGCTGAGCAGCAACGTGCAGCAGAACCCGAAGAGTGGTCATCTTCGGGGTGGGGGAGAAAGTCTGGAAGAAGTCGACCCCCTGACGCTGACTGAAGCCTCTAGCAACGTAACGAGCCTTGAAGACAGGCGGAGAACCTGGCGGCCGCTTCACCCTGAAAATCCACATACCATCGACGATGTTCGCCCCAGGAGGGGGAACCTCGTCGACGTAGGTGCCTGTGGACTTCCAGGATGCCATCTCTGCGTCCATGGCTGTCTGCCACTGAGAGGAGTAGGGACCCGAGATCGCCTCTGCGTAAGTGCGCGGAGTGGGGATGTCTACTGCATCCGGGTCTCCCTCAGGGGCAAGCAACCAGGCCACGAGATGAGGTACAGCAGCCGCAAGTGAGTCAAAGTCCTCCTGCCTGTCCTCAAGGACGTCCGTGCCAAGAGCACACTCACCCCCGACGGACGGAGGACAGACAGACGCAGACTCTGACTCAGCGACAAGGCTAGCAGCGTAGTCTAGACGACAGGCAGCAGCAAAGTCAACCAACTCAGCGACCAGAGCAGACGCAGCCGAGGACTCAAAGGTGGGGTCAGTGACAACAGTAGCAAGGAGACGCGTGACTGTAGGGTGCTCAGCGCGATACCGGTCAGACTCAGGGTCCGGAACGGCAGGCAAAGAGGACGCAGGAGGAGACGGTAGAGGGACACGCCGAGGAGCAGTAGAGGGACGCAGAGTCATGTAGTGAGTGCCTGGGACAGGAGGAGGACGCTCACGACGGACACGACTACCAGTGCGAGCAGGACGAACAGGCGACGCAGGACGAGACTCAGGCTCACGACGCTCTGTAAGACCTCCTGTGGGACCAGTGTAAGGAGAGGGAGCAGGGAGAGGCGAGGTAGGCGGTAACTGTGACTGCGGCTGGACAGGCGGAGGACACTCTACGGAGGGAGGAGGACAAGGAGGAGGAGCCTGCCCAAGAACCTGCTGAAGGAGCGGTACGAAGTACGGTCGCGGCCGCGCAGCGTCTCCAGAAGCAGAAGGGACTCCAGCGGCCGGGTCCTCAGCACCAGTAGGAGCTCCAGCGTCCGGGTCCACAGCACCAGCAGCAGCTCCACCGGCCGGGTCCCCAGCTCCAGCAGCAGCTCCACCAGGTGGGTCCGCAGCACCAGCAGCAGTGCCACCCCCAGAGTCGGGAGCTCCAACTCCGCTAGCACCGCCAGCGCCAGAGTCCCCAGCTCCAGCAGCTCCAGTCGCAGTGCTCCCAGAACAGCCAGTCCCGGCAGCTCCAGTACCCCCAGTACGAGCACCCCCAGGACGAGCAACTCCAGCACCCCCAACTCCAGCCGAGCCACTAGGACGGCGAAAGCGTCGGACGTACCAGTCACGAAGCTGCTGCGGTGTGAGAGACTGCTCAGCACCCCGAACCGGAGCACCCCCAGACACAGTAACCCGAGGCTCCGTAGGCTCAGTAGCAGCACCCCCAGGCTCAGTACCCGCAGGCTCAGTACCCGCAGGCTCAGCACCCCCAGTCGCAGCACCCCCAGGCTCAGCACCCCCAGGCGGCAAACTCTCAGGCACAGTACCCTCAGCTCCAGCACCCGCAGTCCCAGCACCTGCAGCCCCAGCTCCCCCAGGCCCAGCACCCCCAGGCTCAGCACCCCCAGGCTCAGCACTCCCAGCAGCACCACCCGCAGCAGCACCTGAGTCACCTGTGACCTCGACAGGCTCAGCGACGGGAGGAGGGTCTACCTGAGAGACACCTGAGGGAGCAGGACCCTGAGGGGGAAGGGGGTCTACCGGAGGGGGACCAGGAGCAAGGAAAAGCGGCGGGGGAGGGAGGGGGGCAGTGCGGTAGGGGAAGAGACGGTAAAAAGGGACCGACTCGTCAAAGGTGACATCCTGAGAGGCGAAGACCCGGCGCGAGGTGGGGTGGTAAAACTGCCAGCCAGGCGCGTCAGGGACAAAGCCAAGGAAGACACAGGGAAGCGTGCGGGAGGAGAGCTTGTCCGCAGACGTATCGCGGACAAGGGCACGAGCACCCCACACCCGGAAGCGCGACGCATCGCCAACCTCCCCCGTCCAACGCAGTGTGGGCGAGGTCTCCGGCAAGGAGACACGGGGCCAGAGGTTGAGCTGATGCGCGGCGTACCGGACAGCAAACGGCCACAGAAAATGGGGAGCCGCCGCGTGGACCAAGGAGGTACGAGCGACCTCCATGACCAGGCCAATGCGACGCTCAGCAACCCCATTCTGCTGTGGGGAGTCCGGAAGCGTGAAGGTCTGCTCGATGCCCTCCGCCTGACAGAAGGTCCTCAAGAGATCGGAGGAAAACTCACCACCTCTGTCAGAGTGCAGACGCAGGACAGGAAGATCCGTCCGGAAACGGCGGCGGAGCTGGAGACGAACCGTGCGGATCCAAGGGATCAGAACAGCAGGGACCTCACCCTTGGTGCGCAAGGGGAAGACCGTGGTGTAACGCGAGTAGTCGTCGACAACCAGCAAAAAGTACCGCTCACCGCCCTGACCACGAACGCGGGCTGGGCCCCACACGTCCAGGTGGAGGGTCTCCAGAGGAGCCTCTGTCGGGGGGAACGAGGAGGAGTGAGGAGCGGCGCGCTGCCGCCCCTCGACGCAAGGAAGGCAAGGCGGCGCAGGCGAGGCAGGGAGGGGAGGGAGGGACCTGGGAAGACCGGACACAAGGAGGCGACGGTGCATGCCACGAAGGCGTGGCAAGGAGGGGTGACCCAGGCGGTGGTGCCAGAGAAGAGTCTGGTGCGACAGGGAGCGACACTCACAGGCGTGGGCCACCAGACCTGACGCAGACACCTGACCGACAGCAGCTACCTGGGGAGACGCAGTGGTCAGTGTGTAGAGACTCGACCCCGGCCGACGGGTGAACGTAGCCAGGTGACGGCCGGTCCTGGAGCACGTGCAGATCGCCACACGCTGTCCGCCAGGGGTAAAGGTGTCAACCCACTGATCCTGGAGGACAGCGTTGCTCACCAGGTTTGTCGAGAACGAGGGGAGGTGGAAACCCGACAACGAGCCAGACGGAACCGCCGGACAAGGGAGGACAGTGGTGGACTGGGCAAGGACTGGGCCCCCAGAGGGGTCAGCCAAGGAGACTGGGACCGGTGCAGGAAGCGGTGTGAGCTCAGTACTGTCACGAAAGAAGCAACGGGAAGCACCTGAGTCAAGGGTGAAGGTGTGACAGGCCTCAGCCGGTGCGGTACCTGAGAGAGGAGTCTGTGTGGGTGCTGTACCTGAGAGAGCAGACTCGAAACCAGCCGGGACAGCACTGGGGGGAGCAGGTACAGGGGGCACCATACCAGAGAGAGCAGACTCACTAGTACCCAGGGCAGCAGGCTCTATACCTGGGTCAGGCGGCACACACAAGTAACAGTCTCCCTCGGCACTAACAGTCAATGCATACATGGCAGCAATAATAGCATCATAGTCAAGAGCAAAGACATCAACACCAGCCCTCATGAGCTCAGCCCAGCGGGGGCGCTCAACATCCGCACCCATCTCCTCACGCCAAGCGTCGTCAAGGCGGGAGAAGCAGCGGTACGGGGTGTGGAACCTCCCACACGTCTGTCCCTTGCGGTCACCTGTGCGAATGACATAAGAACAGCGGGCACTGGCCCCCGACGTCCCACGCTGAGCAAGCCACTCACGAAGCTGCTGGGTCGTCTGGGGACGCTGCTGCTGCTGGGAGCTCTGGCCCGAGCCAGTGCCTCCACTCCGACCTCCGCCGCCACCACTACCACCGCTCCGACCGCCACCGCCACCACCGCCACCACCGCCACCGCCGCCACCGCCGCCGCCGCCACTACTGCCACTGCTTCCTCCGCCGCCCCCGTCTCCACCACCGACCCCACTCCCACCAGCGCTCCCGCCACCGCTCCCTCCAGCACCGCCTCCCCCCCCACCTCCCCCACCTCCCCCGAAGGCCAGAAACAGGGGGCGGAGGCTGCTGCGGCTGCTGCTGCTACTGCTGCTGCTGCTGCTGCTGCTCCCGCTGCAACTCCAACCGCTCACGCTCCACCCGCCGCTGAACCTCCAACCTCTCACGCTCCAAACGCTGCTGCTCCTCACGCTCAACACGAAGAAGGGCCTGGTAACGAGTAGGGTAGGGGTGAGGAGGAGGAGTGGTGTCAGGAGACGAAGAAGAAGAACCAGCTCCGCCCTCGATAGTACCCGGCTGAGCACTTCCAGAGCGAGTACCCCCTGCGACAGCACGACCAGCACCTAGAGGAGGTGTACCCGCACCCCCAGTCGTGGTGCCTCCAGTGGCACCAGCACCAGTCCCAGACCCCCTAGCTCCAGAAACACCACCAGCTCCAGCTACACCACCAGCTCCAGCACCACCACCAGCTCCAGTACCCTCGGAACGGGCAGCTGCGGCAGGTGCACGCTCAGCGCCAACGCCAACACCCCCAGAACGGGCGGCTCCTGTAGGTGCACGAACAGCTCCAACGCCAGCACCCCCAGAGCGAGCACCGCCAGAGCCCTCACCTCGAGCACCAACACCCTCAGAGTCCGCAGTGGCCGGTAAAGGAAGCGCTGACGGCTGCTGCGGGGGTTGTGAGGACGACTGTGGGGAAGGAGGAGAGACCTGGGGGGGTACCGAGGGGGGGGGAGTAGCGTGGGACACACCAGACGGAGCGGGAACAGGGGGGGGTACCGGAGGAGCAGGGGCGGGAGGAGGAGGAGCTGGAGCCAGGAAGAGGGGAGGGGGGGAATCGGGAGACCTCGACAGGGGTATCGGACGTAGTAGGGGACAGACTCGTCGAAACGGACGTCACGAGAGTCAAAGAACCGGTGGGAGGGAGGGTGGTAAAAGGTGAAGTCAGAGGAGTCCTCTGGGAAACCAAGGAAGACGCAGAGGACCGCGCGAGGCGAGATCTTGTCCGCAGAGGTGTCGCGGACAAGAGCCAAGCAGCCCCAGACACTAAACCTCGACGCAACACCAGGGGACCCTGTCCAAAGACTGGTCGGTGAAGCCCCTGGCCGAGAGACGCGAGGCCAGAGGTTCAGCTGGTGAGCGGCGTACCGAGCCGCGTAGGGCCACAGAAAATGGGGCGCGCGGGCGTGGATCATGGAGGTGCGGGCAATCTCCATGACCAGGCCTAAGCGGCGCTCAGCAACCCCATTCTGCTGTGGAGAGTCTGGAAGAGTCCAGGACTGGGAGATGCCCTGCTCAGCACAGAATCTGGCGAGAACGCCGGAGCGAAACTCACCCCCACGGTCGGAGTGGAGACAACTGACACGACGACGGCGAGTACTCTCGGTGGCGAGCAGCCACCGGATCAGCGTAGAAGTCACGTCGGACTTCTTCGCCAAAGGGAACACGGTGGTGTACCGAGAGTAGTCGTCAACGACCACCAGAAAGAAACTCTCCCGCTCAGGGCCAAGGCGGGGAGCGGGGCCCCAGACGTCTAAGTGGAGTGTCTCAAAGGGCTCGGTGGCCGGACGAAGGGAGGAGGAGTGAGGGGTGGCGCGCAGCCGACCCTGGACACAAGGACCGCAAGGAGGAGCTGGGGACGGCGGGAGCGGCGGAAGGACTCGGGGGAGGCCTAAGACAAGACGCTGACTGGACATAGCGCGAAGACGAGGGAGGGACGGGTGACCAAGGCGGTGGTGCCAGAGGAGGGAGGGGTGGGCAAGCGACCGACACGAGCACGACGCAGCAACTACACCTGACACAGCAACCTGACTGGACCCGGCTACCTGGTGGGACGGGGGAACCTGACGGGGGTCGGTGCGGAGGGTGTACAGACCGGAGCCCGGCTCCTGGCGAAAAGTGGCCAAGGGGGCGTACGTGTCACCGTCCACACAGACCGCGGTGTCACCAGAAGGCTCAACCCAGACTCCGACGTGCTGTCTCGCCAGGGGGCCCACACCAACCAGGTTCCTAGAGAACGTAGGAACGTGGAGGCCAGTCAGGGAACCGGAAGGAGCAGCCGGGCACGGGAGCGTAGTGGCGTGAGTCGCAATGACCGGTCCCGAAGAGGGATCGGCCAGTGCGATGGAGAACGGCGCCGGGAGAGGAGAGAGAGTCGTGCGGTCGCGAAAGAAGCACTGCGTCGCTCCTGAGTCCAGTGTGAAGGAGAGAGACGCGTCCGCCGAGGGAGCACCTGTACTAGTAGCTAAACAAGATCCTACACTAGCACCTACTCGAGCAACAGGCAAAGTTCCTACGCTAGGCACAGGCAAGTACACAGATCCAGGAGCACTATAGTCAACATCAGCATACATGGCATAAGACCTAGCATCATCCATAGTCATATCAAAAACAGAGATACCACGAGCAAGAAGTGTCCCCCAACGCGGCGGCGGGGGAGCGGAGGGGCCGTGGTGGAAGCGGTAGAGGTCGTCAAGACGACTGAAACAGCATGCAGCAGAGTGGTCAGGGCGGCCACAGTACGAGTCCCTACGTGGACCCGTAAGGATCCAGTACTCACAGGGACCAACGTCGCGACCGGCCGAGCGAGGTCCCCGATTGGAGGGGGCGGCACTGCGCCCAGTGCTCGGGGGACCCGCAGACCTCCACTATTGCGGAGAGCCCCACGGCTGCGGAGGGCCCCACTGCTGCGGCTGCGGCTGTGGCGGGCGCTGCTGCTGGCCCTGTCGCTGCTGCTGCTGTCCCTGCCGCTGCTGCTGTCCAGGCGGTGGCATCTGTTGAGAAGCCGGCTGCTGCTGCTGCTGGAACCCCTCACCACCAGTGAAAACTCCACCGTCGAGAGGAGGGCCGTCAGGGCCCGAGCCACCGCCACCACCACCCCCACCACCTGCTCCACGACCACCGCCACTACCCGCACCACCTCCAGTACCTCCGCCGCCCTTCCCGCCCTTCTTACCGGCCTTGCCACGTTTCTGTCCGCCAGAGACAGAAACAGCCGCCGTCTCCTCAGAGGCAGAAGACGCGGGGGTGGCAAGGGAGGCAGTGAAGGTGGGAAGCTGTGGTACCGCACACCCCTCAAAAAGACGAGGAGGAGGCGCGGAAGAGGCAGAGGCAACAGTGAGGAGGTTACTCTCGATCTTCGAGAGAGCAGTCTCAAGAAGATCGATGGTAAGCTCAGTGGGGTGCTTCAGAAGAAGCGCGTCGCGGGCTGTGGCTAGGCGGTCAGGGAGGCGAGTGACTAGCCAGTGAATGGTGAGCCACATAGGGGGCGGGGCAAGGGCAAGCTGGTCCTCAGTGCAAGCAGCGCGAAAGCGAGCGTCAAGGGAGCGAAGGTGGGTAGCAAGGTCGGAAACAGTCTCAAAGGAGGCGAGGTCAGGGTAGATAAAGGGGACGAGGAGGCGACTGAGTGAAGCAGAGGAGGGAGTGGAGTAGCGATCAACAATAGCCTTATACAGATCTGCAGCAGACTCGACCTGAGTGAAGTGGACTGCCTCTGTCGGCGGGAGAAGGTCGGTCAGGGCGAGGCAGGCAGCGGCGTCACGAGACTCCCACACGTCGCGAGCGAGGAACTGGCGCCGGTACTCGGCCTCCTGCTCAGGAGTAGGCGGTGGGGTAGTGGGCAGCAGGCTAGGCTGCGGAGGAGCGGTCTGAGTACCGGACGCGTGTGCGAACAGGTGCACGCCATCCTGCCGCTGGCTCTTAAGGTGGCGCTGCGCCTGCGTAAGCCACGTACTAAAGTCTATGGGTCTCCCCTCAGGGTCAAAACGAAGTACTCGGGAGGGGCGAAACTGAGAGAGCGCGGCTGCCAGCCGCGGGAGGGTGAGACAGTCAGTGGCGTGTGGGCAGGCGCGCAGGCGTGCAGGCGGGCAGGTGGCGCGGCATGCGGATAGGCGGGCGGCACGGCGCGCTGGCCGGCGAGCGGCGCGGCGGGTCTACGGGCGGGCGGCGCTGCGCGCTGGCGGGCGCGCTGGCGTTTGCACTGGCGGGCGCGCTGGCATGCGAGTTTGCAGGGCGCGCTGGCGTGCGCGCTGGCGGGGCGCGCTGGTGCGCGCGCTGGCGTGCGAGCTGGCGGGGCGCGCTGGCGGGGCGCGCTGGCGGGGCGCGCTGGCGTGCGCGCTGGCGTGCGCGCTGGCGTGCGCGCTGGCGTGGCGCGCTGGCGTGCGCGCTGGCGGGGCGCGCTGGCGTGCGCGCTGGCGGGGCGCGCTGGCGTGCGCGCTGGCGTGGCGCGCTGGCGTGCGCGCTGGCGGGGCGCGCTGGCGTGCGCGCTGGCGGGGCGCGCTGGCGTGCGCGCTGGCGTGATGCGCTGGCATGCGCGCAGACGGGGCACGCTGGCGTGCGGGCTGGTGGGGCGCGCTGGCGTGGGGCGCTGGCGTGGGGCGCTGGCGGGGCGCGCTGGCGGGCATTCTGGCTAGGGCGCTGGCGGGCCTGCTGGCTAGGGCGCTGGCGGGCCTGCTGGCTAGGGCGTGTAGGGCAAACGGGGGGGGGGGGGGCGCACTAAGGCTAGAGACCAAGTTTTAGGAAGGGCGGCGACTAGGTGTGGCCTAGGAACGGCGAACCTACTGCTGATACCATCTCACAAAGTGAAAACAGCGGAATGAGTTAGATTGATTGTGTTGGGGTACAAATGCCTAACCCTAACTGTTTGTACCCCATATAGCATGACCCACTAGAGGCTATAACATTTGACATTCTCCCCCACTTTGCCTATGGGGGTGTGTCAAATTATATATGTGTTAGGCTGTAGTGGGGTAGCCCATATGGGGTACAACCCAAAGTTAGGGTTAGTACTTGTACCCTCCATTCATTCAATGCAGTCATTCCTGCCTCTAGATTCTAACATTGCTAGTATTTGTGAACCTACTGCTCTGCCTGCTTGCTGTGCTGATTATACCCCACTTTGACTATGGGGGTGTGTCAGAATGTGATGTTTGTCTAGCCTGCAGTGGGTTATTCTATAGCGAGTATAGCCCAATTTAGGGTTTTCTAAATGTACTCAACTGCCTACTAGTGAAAACCCTCCTCTGCTGTTTCTGATTCTTGCCTGTACTTTCTGACAGTTTTTAGCACGTAACAATTCTTAGGCTTTCACAACACAAGACAGAAGTGTCATGCTGCTGTCCCTGCGTGCCGACACTGCTGCTGCTGCAACTGCTGGTGCTGTTGCTTGACGCAGGCTTGAGGGAACTTCCATTACAAGGGTTTTTTACAACAATGCACATGTTAGCTGAAACCTAGCCTAAATCAATACTGCATCCTTTTATAGCAACAGGGCAGGAGCACAAAAGAAGCAAGTGGGGGTGGGGGCGTTCAAGGGGGAAAGAGAGGGACGGAAGCAGGAAGGAGGGAGGGAGAGAGTAAGGGGAAATCAGGGGAAGCAAGGCAGTGCAGGCCTCTTCCAGAGAGGAGCGCTAGCAGCGAGTAAGCGCCCCACGATTATTGACTGCCACTGACACGGACACTGCTTTGCAGAGCGCTAACAGCGAGTATACTCACAGACAAATCTCTGGGCCACCTCAAACATACCCTCACGAAAGCACCAACACAACACCCTGTGAGGAGCCTAGTGATTGCTCTAAGGCGTCAGTAAAGCTTTGATGGTTCTGCCCTTCACAGCGAGTAGTGCAGCGTGCCTTGAGACTCTTGCATCATGCCCGAGGCCACTATCACCTTAAACACCAAGTCCACCCCCTCCCTTCCGCTCCCCATCCCCCTCTTCCTGGAAAGTGCTCATTCACAGCGAGTAGCGCAGCGTGCCTTGGGACTCTTGCATCATGCCAGAGGCGACCGTCACCTTAAACTCCAAGTCCACCGCCGACCCTGGCAGGGCTGCAGCGCGCATGCTGGCAGCGGCACTCCGAGCCGCGGTGGCAGGCGCAAGAGAGGTGGTTGAGAAGGTGGTGTCTATGGTGGTGGGGAAATCGCCCTTGGCCTCGCACACGTGCACGCCGGGCCTGGGCTGGGCCCACTTGCAGCCGACGGGGATGATGATTGATTCCTGGGTGCCGGGGTCCACGACAGAAAGCGTTGCCTCTGGCGTGAGGGTTTCTGGGGAGATGAGCACGATGCTGTAGTCGATGGTGCACTTGCGGTTCCTGCCAGGGAGAGAGGTTCAGGGGAGGCGGAAAAAGGAGGGAGAAGGGGGCATTGGGGTTGAGTTCGGTTTGGGGAGATGAGCACGATGCTGTAGTCGATGACGCACTTGCGGTTCCTGCAAGGGGGGAGGGAGCTGGGAGAAGGGGGACAGTGGGGTTGAGATTTGTGTGAGGGGTAGATGGTGGAACCCTAGGGAATGGGTATTGACGCCTCTTTCTGAAATTGGGACTCGCGCTTACAAGAGAGATCAGGGTGTGAAGGCCCATCTCTGTACCTTGCAGATAAAGAACACTATATAGAGCACTATTTAGCTTTAAAACACAAAAGAACACTATTGCTATTCATCTATACAAGAATCAAATAGCAACAACCAGCATTTTGTGAGGTGCAGTGCAGTCACGGCAGAGACTTACAGATTAGAGACAGCAAACATTGCGCCTCCCTTGATCTCGTCCCCGCTGATCATTGCCTGGAACCTTCCAGCAGGAACCCCAACAAGCAGGTCGGTTTTACCTGCAGCAAAACGATATTTGGTGATAGTTGGTCGTTGCGAAAAGATTTTTAAAGAGCGAAAATAGGAAAGTCGTAGAATATGGGGCTGTCAGTTACAAATTTGACATCTCAACGAAACTGGGTCTGGGAAACTTACCGAAGACTTGATCAATTTTTGTAGTCGACGCTTTCGCGAGCTTCGACGTGGCATCCAGTGCCTGGTTGCGCGCATCCGGATAGGTCAGACTCAGGTCATGCGAGTCAACGCGAATCCCCACGCCAGCCGTGAATCCGATGTTGTTGATGTTTGCCTGGGTCAGCTTGGTCTGGCCGAAGCAGTCCCACACGCTCGGCGCGACTTGCGAGCACTGCAGGTTCTTTCCGAGCGCACCCAGCACGACGGGAGTTCTAGCGTTCAGGGTCACTTCCATGGGCGGATAGGGCGAGCCTGCGGTGGTCAGGCGGAACTGCGACGGCTTGGTCGTGGACCTGTGAAAGTAGGTGAACAAACCAGGTGGGTGGACATGAGCACAGCGCAGGCCACATGGCATGGTCGGTGCGGACGTGAGATAATGGGTTTGGCGGAACTTCAAGGTTGGGAGAGAGAGGAGAAAGCGGGAAAGGGGGGATGTCTGGATGAATGAGGAACCCGGCTGTGGAAGCCTGTTGTGAAACCCGGCTGTGGGTTCTTGCTTGGAGGGGACTGCGATGCTGAACGTCCCTGCCACGTTCAAATCCGAAAAGGCCGCGCTGTAGAACTCTGTCAAAGTTAGCTGTAGAAAGTAAGAATGAAGAAAGGAGGGTTTGCACTAGCAACAATGGTGGTACAAATAGCTAACCCTAGAAGGGTTGTACTCGCTATAGAGCACCCCACTGCAGGCTAGAGCATAATATTCTGACACATCCCCATAGTCAAAGTGGGGTGTAATCAGCAGAGCAAGCAAAGTAGTACAAGCTCAGGGTGGATCACGATGTCACCACACATTCTGAGCACAAGCAAGAAGCAATAGTTTAAGGTTCACAATTATGAGCAAAGCTAGAGGCAGTCACAGGGGGCAAGTGAGGAGGAGGAGGGCTGGTGAGAGGAGAGTAGATAGGAGGCGACGACTGAAGATGCAGACACACGGGCAACAGACGGCTCTGGTGCGACAACGTGGCTACCGGGAATGAGTGCCCCGGAGTACAGGAGTAACAGGCTCCGCGGCTAATATGCGCGGCAGGAGCAACGGACCCACAGGCGACGGCGCAACCGGCTCTCTGAGCTACCGGGAATGAGTGCCCCGGAGTACAGGCGCTGCGTACGACACGACGGCAACCTCCGCTCAACCTCCCCCAACAGTCCCACACCCCTCGACACACACCCCCTGCTGCGCCCCTAGCTCCACTCCCCCTTCACCCCCCTAGGACCACTCCTTCGGCTCCCCACACAACCACCCCCCTGAGCGGCAGCTGCAGCAGCGGGAGACGGAGGAGGAGGAGAAGGAGGGGACGGGGCACACAACCGGCACCCCCACACCCGCCACCCCCACACTCTACATCCCCAAACCCTAAAACGGGTGGGATAGGGGCAGGAGCGCGGGGGACGGCGAGAGGGGGACGGACGAGGCGCGCGCAGGCTGCCCGCGCCGCGCGCTGGCCTGGCGCAGCCCGTACGGGCCGCGCGCGGGCCTGGCGCAGCCCGTACGGGCCGCGCGCGGGCCTGGCGCAGCCCGTACGGGCCGCGCGCGGGCCTGGCGCAGCCCGTACGGGCCGCGCGCGGGTCCCAGGGGCGCTTCGACGGGCGACGGGGGCGTTTTGGCGGGCGACGGGGGGCGCTCCGACGGGCGACGGGGGCGCTTCGACGGGCGACGGGGGGAGGGCGCTTCGACGGGCGACGGGGGGCACTTCGACGGTGGGAAACCGCCGCGCGCCTCGGGGCGCACGGCGTGCAGAAAACCGCCGCGCGCCCCGAGCGCACGGCGGGATGAAAACCGCCGAAACCCTAGAAAAAATTCGCCGCGCGCGGAGCGCGCGGCAGGAAGAAGTCGTCGCGCGCCCGAGGCGCCCGGCAGGAAGTAAAGCAGCGGAAGCATTAGGTGGTGGGCCCACCCACAGGATCGACCCAGGAGGGTCGACCTGCTCTGATAGCATGTCAAAGTTAGCTGTAGAAAGTAAGAATGAAGAAAGGAGGGTTTGCACTAGCAACAATGGTGGTACAAATAGCTAACCCTAGAAGGGTTGTACTCGCTATAGAGCACCCCACTGCAGGCTAGAGCATAATATTCTGACAAAATCTGCATTGGAAAATCATCAACGACAGTGGAGAAACGGAGGAGGTGAGAGGATGAGGGATCGGTGGGATATATGGAGAGATATTTCGCGACGCGAATAACAGTAACTCACAAATGGAACATGTTTATCACGAAGATTTGCCACAAAATTCGCACTCGGGTTTCCAATGAAAAGATTTCACGCACAGTGAGCAGGGTGCAGCGCGAGTGAATCAGGAGAGCGATAGGAAAAGGATGGAGGCACTGAGTGGCGGCAGGCGTGGGCGGCGGGAAGAGCATGGCGAGGACGGCCTTGACGAACGCGAGGCAGAGGGGTGTGGGGGGGGGGGGGGGGGGGGGGGGGGAAGGAGCGGGGCAGGCATGGGGGGGTGCGCTTACTGGCGGCGGGCGAGGGCGGCGGGAAGAGCATGGCGAGGACGGCCTTGACGAACGCGAGGCCCGCTTTCGCGGCGCGCTGCTTGGCCGCCTCGCTCACCGCCTCTGCTCCGGGAACCGCCGACGCGACCAGCACGCCTGCGGTAAACCACAAAGCGAGGCCAATAAAACGATATCACCAATTGACGGACGAAGTAGTTAAAAGCACAGCGTCGGGAAGGGAAATGATATGAGCGAAGGAAGTTTATCTGTCGTGCAATCGAGGAAGGACGCATGGTTTGATGAGAACCGTACCGGCGATGATGAGGAGGCACGTGAGAACACGAGGGAGAGCCATCGCGGGTGTTTCTGAAGATGTCGCTGGGAAACCCTAGACAGAGATACCACTGATGTGAAAGAAACTCGCAGTTCCGAAGAGGTATACGGTCTCAGAAGTAGGATCTCTTGGTACGGGATGCTTAGGCAAGAATAAAGCTGATGATGAAAAAAGATGTGGCTTGGTGGTGGTAATAATCAATCTGCGGATGAAAAGGCTTTCAACAGGACTAAGCAAGAATGTGTCATTGAATGGAAGAATTGGGTACAAGTAGCAAACCCTAGTTGGGGTTGTACCCCATACTGGCTACCCCACTACAGCCTACCAACATAACACAGTTTAACACACCCCCATAGGCAAAGTGGGGGAGAACAAAGGGTCACAAGACCAGTCTAGCAAAGCAAAGCAAGCCCAGGGTGGATCACAACGTCACCACACTCCGAGCACAAGCAAAGGCCACAAGGCCA
Source organism: Closterium sp. Yama58-4 (assembly GCA_947470075.1). Classification (NCBI taxonomy): domain Eukaryota; kingdom Viridiplantae; phylum Streptophyta; class Zygnematophyceae; order Desmidiales; family Closteriaceae; genus Closterium; species Closterium sp. Yama58-4. Next base: position 552,859 of record CANIUD010000911.1, on the reverse strand, counting down.
GTTCACATGCAGTGCTAGATATAGTACAAGACAAGCAACACAGTGATCAAGACCTAGCAAGCAAGCAACGAGATATATATAAAGGACAGTACAAAGAAAGTCAAGCAGTAAGCAAATGAGGGAATGTGGACACAAGGCCTAAGGAAGTACAGTGCCGCTGATGATCACTAGGCGGGAGCGCCTTGGTGAAGATATCAGCAGTGTTGGCCTTCGAGTCCACGTACACAAGCCGAAGCTGACCTCGCTGCTGCAGCTCTCGAGCAAGAAAGTAGCGAAGAGCAATGTGCTTCGTCCTGTGCTCCAGTCTGTGCTCCTGACACAAGGCAAGGGCCGCCTTGTTGTCACCGTACAGAACTGGAGGAGAACTAGGCCGCTCTCCCAAGTCAGTCAGCAGGTAGGTGAGCCAGCGTAACTCCTGGGCAGCCATGGCTGTGGCGTAGATCTCAGCCTCACAACTAGAGCCGAGAACAGAAGAAGAGCGGGTGGACCGCCACGAGACAGAACCAGAGCCAAGGCTGAAGGTGTAACCCTGTGACGACCGCTGCGTAGCCAGGTCGTCCACCCAAGAAGCGTCCGAGTGGCCAGTGAGGACAACTCTGTCGCGTCCTCCAAGCACCAGCCCCATGCCTGATGTACTGCACACGTAGCGGAGGTCCCTAGGACCTATCGACCGTTTCTTTTAAGGGCCCACCACCGCTCGCATGCGGTTACCACGCTACCCCGTGCCCTAGCCTCGTAGCGCCCTCGTGCGTCCTCGTTAGCGCCCTCGCGCGCCCTCGTTAGCGCCCTCGCGCGCCCTCGTTAGCGCCCTCGCGCGCCCCTCGTTAGCGCCCTCGCGCGCCCTCGCTAGCGCCCTCGAGCGCCCCTCGTTAGCGCCCTCGCGCGCCCCTCGCAGCGTCGCCCGCCCGCCGAGCCGCCTGCTCGCAGCGTCGCCCGCCCGCCACGCTGCCCGCTCGCCGCCCGCCCGCCGCGCTGCCTGCTCGCAGCGTCGCCCGCTCGCCCCGCTGCCCGCTTCGCAGCCCGCCCGCCCGCTCGCTGCCCGCTTCGCAGCCCGCCCGCCCGCTCGCTGCCCGCTCGCAGCGTCGCCCGCCCGCCCGCTGCCCGCTTCGCAGCGTCGCCCGCCCGCTTGCTGCCCGCTCGCAGCGTCGCCCGCCCGCCCGCTGCCCGCTTCGCAGCGTCGCCCGCTCGCTCGCTGCCCGCTCGCAGCGTCGCCCGCCCGCCCGCTGCCCGCTCGCAGCGTCGCCCTCCCGCCTCGCTGCCCGCTTGCAGCGTCGCCCGCCCGCCCGCTGCCCGCTTGCAGCGTCGCCCGCCCGCCCGCTGCCCGCTTCGCAGCCGCCCGCCGCGCTGCCCGCTCGCCGCGTCGCCCGCCCGCCCCGCTGCCCGCTTCGCAGCCCGCCCGCCGCACTTCCCGCCTGCAGCGCCGCCCGCCTGCAGCGCCGCCCGCCTCGCTTGCTCCTGCTGTGGCTGCTAGCTTCGCTCTAGCGCGTCCCCTCTGCTGCTGCCGCTGCTCTGCTGTGCCCTCACGCCTGAGCTATGGCCTCTATTCGCGTTCTTTCCTTCGATGCTGAGGGCCGTCCCGTGCAGTTCACTTCCTGGCTCGACGACCTGCAGTTGTATCTTATGAGCAATAGCACGGACCACATCTCCCTCTATGACTACGCGTCTGGTGCTGCCGCTGCTCCTGCTGCCACAGCCGAGCTTAGTGTACGTTCACAGTGGCAGACTCGTGACGCTGCAGCTCGCCTGGCTATTCGCAGTCACCTGCCGTTAGCTGAGCTAGAGCACTTTGGCGACTGCAAAACCGCTAAAGCCCTATACGACGCTGTCGTTGCTCGCTACTCCTCACCTGCCACAGCCGAGCTTAGCCGTCTCATGCTGCCTTACCTGTTCCCTGACCTGTCCACCTTTGCTACAGTCGCCGATCTTATCACCCACCTTCGCACTAGTGATGCTCGCCTGCGTGCCGCCCTTCCCACCGAGTTCTGCGCTAAGAACCCCCCTCCCCTGTACTGGGCACTCCACTTCATAGTCACCCGTCTCCCTGACACCCTCAGCTCAGTGCGCGACTATTTCCTTGCTCGCTGTCCCACTGAGCTCACTGTCGCCCTCCTAGAGGAGAAGCTGCTAGCAGCCGAGAAGAGCATTGTAGCTGTAGGTGCTGCTCGCGGCGCTCCTCGCACCCCCATCTTTGAGGGGTGCTCTCCCTCTCCCCTCGCTCCCTCCTATGCTACTGCTGCTGCTGTTGACTTCCTTGGTGCTGAGTCTGCTGGCGCTGCTTCTGCTCCTGGTGGGAGGCGCCGCACCGGCAAGGGCAAGGGGGGCAAGGGTGGCGGGGGTGGCGCTGGGGGGGGAGGGGGTGGGGGTGGCGCTGGGGGGGGAGGGGGTGGGGGAGGTGGGGGGGGAGGCGGTGCTGGAGGGAGCGGTGGCGGGAGTGCCGGTGGGAGTGGGGCCGGCGGCGGAGGCGGGGGCGGCGGCGGGAGCAGTGGCGGTGGTGGCAGCGGCGGCAGTGGCGGCGGTGGCGGTAGTGGCGGTGGCGGTGGCGGTGGTGGCGGTCGGAGCGGAGGTAGTGGCGGCGGTGGAGGTCGGAGTGGAGGCACCGGCTCGGGCCAGAGCTCCCAGCAGCAGCAGCGTCCCCAGACGACCCAGCAGCTTCGTGAGTGGCTTGCTCAGCGTGGGACGTCGGGGGGCAGTGGCCGCTGTTCCTATGTCATTCGCACAGGTGATCGCAAGGGGCAGACGTGTGGAAAGTTCCACACTCAGTACCGCTGCTTCTTCCGCCTTGACGACGCTTGGCGTGAGGAGATGGGCGAGGATGTTGAGCGCCCTCGCTGGGCTGAGCTGATGAGGGCTGGTGTTGATATCTTTGCTCTTGGCTCTGATACCATGTCAACAGGACTAAGCAAGAATGTGTCATTGAATGGAAGAATTGGGTACAAGTAGCAAACCCTAGTTGGGGTTGTACCCCATACTGGCTACCCCACTACAGCCTACCAACATAACACAGTTTAACAAAGGCTTGCGTCGAAGGGTGGAATTGAACGCGCAGAGCTTAGCTGCTTCGTGTAAGGTAAGCACGGAAACCGGGCCGTCATTTCCGGACCGTCAACCATTTGGCCAAGGGTTGAGCAATAATTCAATGTTCGCGTTCCATTCGAGTTGCAAAATAAGAGAGGCATCGTGAGTTCCGTTACCTACGGAACGAAGCAGCTCGCTCTCTATCCAATCAAAAAGAGACGTTCGCCCGTCTCAGCTGCGCCAATGGAACCTAATAGGTAGGAATAAGCCATGCTCTGTACGTGTTCATATCAGAATGGTGAAAGCTAGGGGAACTGACTGAAGCTGTTTGACTGGGTGGTTGGGAGTGAGGGGAGGGAAGGGGAAAACAATAATACAGGCGACGGAAATTATCAGGACAAACTGACGGGGAACGTCAGGCTCCGTCAGCAGCTTACAGCCTGTTTGGCTGAGCCCCAGAAAAGATTCTGGCTGACCGGAAATGAAATGATTGGTTGGCAGCAGAGAAATGGTTTTCTTGGCAGTCCGGAGGACATCTTCGCGAAGTCACTGACTGACTCCTCGAATTGACGACAATCCTCGCAAGTATATTGTCCAAGAGAGATGGTAACTCAGGCTGACGATTTCGCAAATTAATATTCTGCCCCTTCACACGGAAAGCAAACGAAGCTGCATTATTGCTGCCCCAAAACGGTGGGCAGAGCTGACGGCATTATTGCATTACACATGTTGCTCAACCGCTGCGCTCGAATTTGCCCTGCACGCGCCAGAAACTCTGCACGCGTGTATTTGGGGCCAGCCAGTTGCACCCCCTTTACAAGCACCTCAAGCAAGTTGCAGTGATTTGAACCAATACGAACCACAGAAAACGAAGCTTGACCGAAGAGACCGAAGTCAAAAAGTCAACGGCGAGTTACAAAACTTTTTATAAGCCCTTTTTGCTAAGTGCGAATTGACGAAAACTTAGCGAAATGCAAGAATCACTTAAGAGCCCCCTTCACAAGGCAACCTTGGGTTAGTCAAACGAGCATCATCTGTATGCGTGATTTCAAACATCGCTCAACAGCCCACCCGTGCGTGATGTGATTTTCATACACCGCGCTTCGGACACCCAATAATGCAGCCCCTGAATTTCCACCTCTGTCCAAGCCATCGCCCCATCCTCCCCATTCCTTCCTCTGCCCAGTTTTATCCATCGTAAACCTTCTGAACCGCATATCAACCCTCTGAAAGCCTCCGTACATTCCTCAACCAAGCTTATCCACCAGCTCCATCTCAGTTCAACTCCAAGCTGACGATGGTTCATAATTCGATCGTATTTCCAGGGCATTCAGTTCACTCGCACATCGCATTCTACCTCTCGACCAGCAATCCCGATTGCCTTAGCGCTCATTCTTGCTCCTAGCCAGTTTTCTTTCTGACCAGACCGTGCATATTTTGCTGGTTCTTGCCACCTCCACTGTCCTTTCGCGGCATTGAACTCAAAAGTCTCGTCATGGCCCGCCTCGCACTACCGCATTGGCTCGTATCCTGCCTTATGTGCCTTCCAGGTAAGCATCTTCAAGGCGCAAATTTGCAAGGCCCGTTCATTACAGCTACCCTATTCCGACAAATATTAAAGCTTCTGCCATTTGTATTTCACGACGATTCACGCTAAAGAAAAACCCATACACGATAAACTTGATTTCCGCAGGACTCTTGCTTCTCCTCTGCGCGGCGCCTGTCACCATGACGTCAGCGGCGTTCGAGGTCGCGGACGCGGATATCAAGAAATTCGTTCCCAAAACCTCCTCGCAATCATGTAAGGCCATACGCGGCAGCGCTTTGACCCAGCGTCACGCTCAGTTTGCTAAATCCTTGAACTTTGAACCTTGAACTTCGATCGGAAAGACTGGCTCTACTATTAGTCGGAAAGACTGGCTCTACTACCGATCCGGGGTAGTAGAACCTCCAATCGGAAAGACTTGATTGTTCTGAGCATGAGCTCTTCATGTGCTTTGACAAACATTGACCAACCAACTCCCACTCACTCGCCGCATAACCATGTTTGTTGCTTGCTTTCTCCCAATCCCCTTACGATACCTCGCAAGCTTCTATCATCCCACGTTCCCCTGACGTCACGCTAACCATTCGAAGCCCAGCGCGGTCTCAACGGCTAACCCAGTCATTCTCCCGTTGCCACTCGACTCTTTGCAGCCTTCTACAGTGCTCTGGTGGTGTCGTCATACGAATCGCAGGGGACCGTGATCGTGCAAATGCCTGCCGAGTAAGTCCGACCTTCCGAAAGTCTCCCCGTGTCGTCAGCGTCACCATGAGTTTCATTCCTTGCATTCCTCTATTCCACGAAGATTCTCCACCCCACTGGCAGCCAGCTGATAAACGGCCGTTTCTGCTGACTTCTGAAACCTCCATGAATAAGTTCATCATACTCCCCCCTTCCTCCCGCTCCCCGTCGGTCCCTCGTGCTCCCGTCACTCCAGCACGGACCTATTCCCGGTGGTTCTCCGCGTGGTCATGGCGGGAAGCGTCGACCCACCAACGGACGTATCTCTCGATGGCATGTCTCTGGCATCGGACGCCAGTCAGTGGAAGCTGGTCGCGCCGGGCGTGTGGGACCTGACTAGGAGTCTCGACTGGTCGACCATTGCTCTAGGGAGCGTCTTGACTCAGTCAACGGCCGAAGTGTCGCACGCGGATGTGAACGGCAACGCGGTGACCGCGTCGGGGTCGCTGGCTAAGATCGGTGCCCTTGATACTGGCACGCACGGATGCTCTCGTTCTGAATGTGGCAACGCAGGCCGTGCTCTTCGTCGGTCCATCCGTTATGATGGCTCCTGACAGTACAAGTTATGCCCCGCTGCGCCGGACACTGTGAATAGCACCCCTCCCGTTGAAATCCCCCTCATGCACCCCTGATGCTTCCCTCCCACGTGTCCCCATCCCATTCCGCCCTTCCCACGTGCCAGGCGTCGCAGTGCTGCCATCCATGGCAGGCGGTCGGTTCCAAGCCATGTTCTCCGGCGCCGTGGTAGGGGGAGCCAAGATCCGCATCGCCACCAGCACGTGAGTTTGTGAGAGTGGTTACAGCACTTGCAATGAGAGTGATAATAGCAGTTGCGGTGAGAGTGATAATAGCAGTTGCGGTGAGAGTGATAATAGCAGTTGCGGTGAGAGTGATAATAGCAGTTGCGGTGAGAGTGATAATAGCAGTTGTGGTGAGAGTGATAATAGCAGTTGCGGTGAGAGTGATAATAGCAGTTGCGGTGAGAGTGATAATAGCAGTTGCGGTGAGAGTGATAATAGCAGTTGCGGTGAGAGTGATAATAGCAGTTGCGGTGAGAGTGATAATAGCAGTTGCGGTGAGAGTGATAATAGCAGTTGCGGTGAGAGTGATAATAGCAGTTGCGGTGAGAGTGATAATAGCAGTTGCGGTGAGAGTGATAATAGCAGTTGCGGTGAGAGTGATAATAGCAGTTGCGGTGAGAGTGATAATAGCAGTTGCGGTGAGAGTGATAATAGCAGTTGCGGTGAGAGTGATAATAGCAGTTGCGGTGAGAGTGATAATAGCAGTTGCGGTGAGAGTGATAATAGCAGTTGCGGTGAGAGTGATAATAGCAGTTGCGGTGAGAGTGATAATAGCAGTTGCGGTGAGAGTGATAATAGCAGTTGCGGTGAAAGTGATAATAGAAGTTGCGGTGAGAGTGATAATAGCAGTTGCGTTGAGAGTGATAATAGCAGTTGCGGTGAGAGTGATAATAGCAGTTGCGGTGAGAGTGATAATAGCAGTTGCGGTGAGAGTGATAATAGCAGTTGCGGTGAGAGTGATAATAGCAGTTGCGGTGAGAGTGATAATAGCAGTTGCGGTGAGAGTGATAATAGCAGTTGCGGTGAGAGTGATAATAGCAGTTGCGGTGAGAGTGATAATAGCAGTTGCGGTGAGAGTGATAATAGCAGTTGCGGTGAGAGTGATAATAGCAGTTGCGGTGAGAGTGATAATAGCAGTTGCGTTGAGAGTGATAATAGCAGTTGCGGTGAGAGTGATAATAGCAGTTGCGGTGAGAGTGATAATAGCAGTTGCGGTGAGAGTGATAATAGCAGTTGCGGTGAGAGTGATAATAGCAGTTGCGGTGAGAGTGATAATAGCAGTTGCGGTGAGAGTGATAATAGCAGTTGCGTTGAGAGTGATAATAGCAGTTGCGTTGAGAGTGATAATAGCAGTTGCGGTGAGAGTGATAATAGCAGTTGCGGTGAGAGTGATAATAGCAGTTGCGGTGAGAGTGATAATAGCAGTTGCGGTGAGAGTGATAATAGCAGTTGCGGTGAGAGTGATAATAGCAGTTGCGGTGAGAGTGATAATAGCAGTTGCGGTGAGAGTGATAATAGCAGTTGCGGTGAGAGTGATAATAGCAGTTGCGGTGAGAGTGATAATAGCAGTTGCGGTGAGAGTGATAATAGCAGTTGCGTTGAGAGTGATAATAGCAGTTGCGTTGAGAGTGATAATAGCAGTTGCGGTGAGAGTGATAACAGCAGTTGCGGTGAGAGTGATAATAGCAGTTGCGGTGAGAGTGGTTAACAACGAGTGTCAAGAAGGAAGAGGCTGCATTTGAGGGGCTTGAAAGGAATGGTGGGGCAGGTCATGAAGGAAAAGCCCCCCCTTATTTCCCCTCTCTGTGCCCCCCTCTATTTCCCCTCTCTGCCCCCCCCTCTGTTTCCCCTCTCTGTCCCCCCCCCTCTATCCCCCCGTCTCTGCCCCCCATCTCTACCTCCTCCCTCTGCTCCCCCTCTCTGTCTACCCTCTCTTCCCCCCCGTCCCTGCCTCCTCTCTCTTCCCCCCCGTCCCTGCCTCCTCTCTCTGCTCCCCTGGCATGCAGCCGACACCAAGGTCAGCCTGGGAGGTGCACCAGGTGTGTATCAGAGGCGTTACACTCAACACAGCTTCTGCTCTTTCCTCATCTGCTCTACCTGCTGTCCTCTGCTGCCCCCACTGTTTGCCCTCCCTCTCTGCAGCAACACCAAGGTCACTCTGGAGGTACACCGGGTGTTCACCAAGGGCGTGAACTCCAACTCAAAGGTCTCCCTGGCGGGTCAGGTCGGAGCTGACAAGTCGGCCCCTCTCGCCCTCGCATGCCCTTCATCGCAAACATCAAGGGCGTGTTCACTTGCGCCAAGACCGTCGACGTGAAAATCCCTGTGCAAGCTGCTACCACAGCTGGCGTCTTGGGACTTCAGAAGTTTATGGCTGCGTTGGTGGGAGCGACCATGTCAGGTGATAACCTGGCAGCAACCTTCACCCTCACAGTCAGCGGGCAGCAAGAGAACCTCTACTATGTCAGAATCCCAGCCATTAACCCCCCATAACCCCCCAGGCCGACGTGCCTGTAACCCTTCCCTAGGATCATCGGGGATCTCCAGTGGACCTCTGACATACTATGCTCTGTAGGCGTTGAGACTGCCACGACCGGCGTCCTGGGTCTTCACGTGTTCATGGCTGTGCTGGTGGGAGCTACCATGTCAGGGGATAACCTGGCGGCAACTTTCACCCTCACAGTCAGTGGGCAGGAGGAGAACCTGTTCTATGCTCCGAAGGTGTTGAGACGATGAAGAATTAAGACCATGAGGTTTTCTCTCCTGCTTGCTACCGGTAGGTGAGGTGAGGTTGTCATGTCAAGGCTGTATCTGTTGTTTGTAATGTATAAGTTGGTTCTTCTTGCATCTCACTGGAAAAGTATGGTATTGACAATTCAGAACGTTGGGGTTCAGTAGGGCAACCAAGTGGAATTAGCCTTCAACTCAACGTCAAAATGCTGATTGCCACTCCTACAATTTCAAGAATACCGTAGCCAATGCCATTGTGAAAAAGTGGTAGTTAGTCTCTAAGCTCTTTTGATAAGGGCATGTTCGTACGCCCCTTAGCATGTGACTTTACATCCTTCCAAATGGGTCCAGGCCAGGAATATTTGGGCAAAGCCAATCCAGGATATACCGTACAGTACAGTGCTCCTAACCTTGCAACTTGTGGCCCTCATAACCTCATTCACATGGCAGTGCAGCTGCATCATAGGTACCATCCTTGGCTTTGGTGGCTTTTCAACAACTTGTATAAAAAAAAAGCACATACGGTACCCTACCCATATTTCACACAGGCAAAAAAAAAACCACTTAAGCGGTTATCGCAAGTGTCTACTTGCAACCGAGCTCGAGGCGCGTGAACTCCCCGAGCGTCTTGTTACGGCAGAGCTTCTGCACGTCGACGTAGCCAATGAGCGCGTCTTCAAAGACTGTGTCGGTGAGATTGGCATCGTTGAACGTGGACCCTGACAGCACCGCATTGCGGAACGACGCACCGGTGAGATCAGCCTCGTTGAAGAGCACCCGATCCAGCACCGAGTTGGAGAAATCAGCACCTGAATAACCCAGGAGGGTGGGGGAGGGAAGGTTATTGCAATGCAAGGAGTCAGCACAGCACGTTGATGCACCCGTCAGATCCGCCTCGTTGAAGAGCACTCGATCCAGCACGGAGTTGGCGAAGTCAGCGCCTGAGTGAGAAGGTGGGAGAGGGAAGATAAGGGCATGCAAGGAGTCAGTGTGATGCATTGTCAGTGTGATGCATTGTCGTTGAAGAGCACTCGATCCAGCACGGAGTTGGCGAAGTCAGCGCCTGAGTGAGAAGGTGGGAGAGGGAAGATAAGGGCATGCAAGGAGTCAGTGTGATGCATTGTCAGTGTGATGCATTGTCAGTGTGATGCATTGTCAGTGTGATGCATTGTCAGTGTGATGCATTGTCAGTGTGATGCATTGTCAGTGTGATGCATTGTCAGTGTGATGCATTGTCAGTGTGATGCATTGTCAGTGTGATGCATTGTCAGTGTGATGCATTGTCAAGATCTGACGACCAGCCTCGTTGAAGAGCACCCGATCCAGCACTGAGTTGGACAAGTCCGCACCTGAATGAGCGGGCAGTAAGGGAGGAGGAGTATGAGTATTGCATTCATGCACTTGTAGAACATGCTTTGTTCAAGAGAACCCATTCTGTTTTGCTGAGTTGGACAGGGGGTTGAGGTGGACAGAGGTGGACAGAGGTCGGGTGGGGATGAGGGTGGGCACCAACTTGTAGAACATGTTTTGTTCAAGAGAACACGATCTGATTTACTGAGTTGGTGAAGTCAGCACTTGAGTGAGAGGAGGTGAGTGCAAAGAGGAGGGCATGTGAGGAGGAAAAATGGTGCATTGCTGCACTTGTACAAATATGATTTGATGAAGAGGATACGCCTCATCATCACTCGGCCCGACCCCCCCCTGAAGCTGGCCCCAACGGCGTAGTCCTAGAACATGACCGTTTCAGTGAGGTCTGCATTCTCCGCCTCCTTGACCCCAAGGCTTGAAACGGAAGGGAAACAACAATTCTCCCTCTTCCCGAACATGTGCCCTGACAGGACACTCCCACTCACCCCTGAAGCTGGCCCCAACGGCGTAAGCCTTGGACATGAGTCTCAGTGAGATCCGCGTTGTCAAAGTTGGCGCCCGACATGAGGGCGGACGACAGCGTCTTGCCCTTCAAGATTTCCTTGTCCCCTGAGAAGTCGCACTGCTGCAGGTCCAGCACCTTGCATCTCCGCCCCCACACACCGTATCACCTCGTCCTCTTTCCCAGCTAACCCCTTCCGCCGGACAACACACCCCCACTCACCCCGGAAGCTGGCCCCAACAGCGTAAGCCTTGGACATGACTGTCTCAGTAAGATCCGCGTTGTCGAACTTAGCGCCCGACATGAGCGCGGACGACAGCGTCTTGCCCTTGAGGTTCTCCTTGTCGCCCGAGAAGTCGCACTGCCTCAAGTCCAGCACCTTGTCCGACACGCCGTTCGCCTGCCCAATCGTGTTGCCAACGAATGCACGCTCGCAGCGCCCAGGGTCGTTGGACAGGGGGGGAAGGCGCACCTGCAGTAGTGGGCGCGGAGAGGGGAGGAGGGTGGGGTGTGGAGGGGGGGGGGGGGTGTTGGGAAGGGAATGGGGAGGGGGACGGGGAAGGGGGATTGGGGAGAGGAGAAGGATGTGGGTTCTCCTTGTCGCCCGAGAAGTCGCACTGCCGCAGGTCCAGCACCTTGTCCGACACGTCGTTCGCCTGCGCGATCATGTTGCCCACGAACACGCGCTCACAGCGGGCTGGGTCGTTAAAGAGTGGCGGCTGGCGCACCTGGGGTAGGGGGGTCGGGGAAGGTTGGGGAGAGGGGAGAAAGGTTGGGGGGGAATGGGGAAGGGGATGGGAGAATGGGGGGAGTTGAGAACGGGAACAAGGTGAGTGGGAGGGGAGGGGGGGAAGTGGGGGAGGAGGGAGGATTGGAAAAGAGGAAGAGAGAATGCGAAAGAGAGGAGAATGGAAAGGATGTTGGCTCAATTTACCCCCGAAAGATTTTGCTCACAAGTCACTTGGTTGAGCCGAGCCTCACTTAGCTGGTCCGAAACTCATCCGGTTGTGCCGAGCCTCACCTGGCTGGGCGAGGGAGCAGCGATGGCGGGAGCGGCAGTAGCGAGTGAGACGGCGACACACGCGCCGCAGATAGCAGTGGCTGCGGCCGTGGCGATGGACGCTGCCAATGACGGCTTCTCCTCGGCTGATGCCCCTGGGAGCAGGAGGGGGGAGGAGGAACAGGAGCGAAGGGAATGGCGCATGATAAGGAAGGGAAGGGCCTTCGCGAGTCTCATCTCATGTGCGCCGCAGATGGCGGTGGCTGCCGCCGTGGCGATGGATGCCACCAACGACGGCTTCTCCTCGGCTGATGCCCCTGGGAGCAGGAGGGGGGAGGAGGAACAGGAGCGAAGGGAATGGCGCATGATAAGGAAGGGAAGGGCCTTCGCGAGTCTCATCTCATGTGCGCCGCAGATGGCGGTGCCTGCCGCCGTGGCGATGGACACCGCCAACGACGGCTTCTCCTCCGCCGAGGCCCCAGGGAGAAAGGGGGAAGGGGGGAGGAGGAGGGGAAAGGGGATGGCGGAGGTGTGGTGTTGGAAGAGTGCAGGGAAGGGGGAGCGACGCATGATAAGGAGGTGCGCGAGTGTCATGTGCGCCGCAGATGGCGGTGGCTGCAGCCGTGGCGATGGACGCCGCCAATGACGGCTTCTCCTCGCCCGAGGCTCCTGGGAGGACGAAGGAGGGGGGGAGAGGGGGAGGGGGTGAGGAGAAAGGGGAAAGGTGGGGGGAATGAGCAGACCGGGGAAGGGGGGAACGGAGGGGGGGAAGGGGGAGGGGAACAGAGGGGGGGAAGGGGGGATGGGGGAACGGACGGGGGGGGAAAGGAGGGAACGGTAGCTTTGATGCGAGGAAGAGGGGAAAGGGGGATGTTTGATATTTGCGGGAAATTCAACCGTTGATATCTGGAGAGAGTGCGTGCTAAATTGTTGTGGCTTCGGGAGAACATTTCGGTCATTGCTCTACACGACCTGTCGAGCTAAATATTACCGTTCGGAAAAACAACTTTTGGATACCAGCGGATTTGATATCATGATTGAAGAAACCATGTCATGCGGATTAGGTATCACGATTGAAGAAACCCTGTCATTTGCTGGTGAACCCACCGTCTTGCACCTTCTTTAACACAATGTGATGTCACCATGTAATGTCACAGCGTAGATGTCTGAAGCGGCATAGATGTCTGACGTCACCATGTATCATGTTACCGTGTAACACAGCGAGTGCGAAAGAGCACGAAACGGCGAGATGACAGACGCAGTGATACGAGGCACGCGTCGCGTGGTGTCATGACACAGGAACATCACGACGTCTCTCCTCAACCTGGCTTACAACTAAGTACTACGTGATAAGGCTGCTTTTGAGTCGACTCAAAAGCGTGATAAGGCTTATAGTACGCGGTGCCCTAAATTGTTGATGACGACAATGACAAAGCATATGTCTTGCAGTGTCTGCTTGGCGACTGTGCCTGCTGACTCGCGAAAGCTAAACCTGACCAGAATGTATATGTACTTGCAGAAATGTTTACTCAATCGCGCGAATGTTCACTCGCGAGAACAAATGTGTAACATTGTCTACTTACTCGCGACAAGTGCTGCTTTCTTTGAAAATGCTGCTGCTGGCCTGGCAGAGACAACAGCGAGCTGCCGGCCAGCGACGGCCTTGCCCTGGGAGGACAGCAGGGAGCAGCGAAGGCTGGTGGACGGTGCAGCGACGGTCGCCATTGCGCTGGAGGAGGAGAAGATTAACTCGAATGCGCAACGCAACTGGGAACGACAAGCAGACACAGGGAGGCAGACAATGGAAGCTGCTCTAAGCTCAGAAGACAGAGATTGTTGGACCGCGACCGACTTGCAATACAGCCTCGAACCTCTTCATCATGCGAAATTCCCAACAGAGGAACCTGACGCCGAATCGAAGCCTAGAGAATGCTGGCGCTGCTCTTCAGGTCCCGTCATTGACGCGGGCGAACAGAAAATCAGGTTGTCTTGATGATGTGGCAACTTCTAGCTCTGCCACGATGCCGACAAGATCCATGACTGTCGTGGCAGCGATGATTTGACACGTCACCTTTGAGAGCAGGCAGATGGGTCTTCCAACAGCCATACCCCTAACCACTGTTGTTCAGAGTACAATACATACGAGCGCTGGAGGGATACATTCTAACAAAAGCATATAGCTGTAGGGCAAAAAAATTGTTGGAAAAAAAAATCCTTAAAGCACATTTTCCAGAAAAACAACACCCTAATTGCTCATTGTTGAAAAGTGGTGCAACTTTGATTGTTCAGGGTCGAGAATTAAACATTAGAGTAGAAATGTGCTATTGGTTTACCGGGGAAAAAAAAAAAATCTCACTTTGCATGATCGCAACACAGCACGACACCAATTCGGGCACACAATGTGTGACGCTAATTTCCACCCTTTTACTTTTGCGAATGTTACGAATAGTGGGAAATTATTGTGCACTCCTAACCGCAGCAAAGCGAAGCACACAATATCGAAGCAGACCCGGCAGACCCACACATAGTGGGCAGCGCGCTGCTCCTCACTCCTCCTCGTTTCCCCCGACGACTGCTCCCCTGCAGACCCTGCACATGGACGTGTGGGGCCCAGCCCGCGTCACTGGACAGGGCCGCGAGTGGTACTTTCTGCTGGTTGTCGACGACTACTCGCGTTACACCACGGTCTTCCCCTTGCGCACCGAGGGTGTGGTCCCTGATATTTTGATCCCTTGGATCCGCGCTGCCCGTCTCCAGCTCCGCGAGCGGTTTGGGACGGAGTTTCCCGTCCTGCGTCTGCACTCTGACAGAGGTGGAGAGTTTTCCTCCGACCTTCTGCAAAGCTTTTGTCGTCGGGAGGGCATCCGCCAGACGTTCACGCTTCCAGCCTCTCCGCAGCAGAATGGGGTTGCTGAGCGCCGCATTGGCTTGGTCATGGAGGTCGCTCGTACCTCCATGATCCATGCGGCTGCCCCCCATTTTCTGTGGCCGTTTGCGGTCCGCTACGCCGCCCATCAGCTCAACCTCTGGCCCCGTGTCTCCTTGCCGGAGACCTCGCCCACACTGCTGTGGACGGGGGAGGTTGGCGATGCGTCGGTGTTCCGGGTCTGGGGTTCTCGTGCCTTTGTCCGCGATACCACCGCGGACAAGCTCTCCGCCCGCGCTGTTCCCTGTGTCTTCCTTGGCTTTGTCCCTGACGCGCCTGGTTGGCAGTTTTACCACCCCACCTCGCGCCGTGTCTTCCCCTCTCAGGACGTCACGTTCGACGAGTCGGTTCCCTTTTACCGTCTCTTCCCCTACCGCACTGCCCCTCTCCCCCCCCCGCCGCTCTTCCTCGCTCCAGGTGCTCCCCAGGTAGACCCCCTCCCCGCTCCCGGTCCTGCTCCTTCAGGTGTGTCTCAGGTAGACCCTCCTCCCTTGACTGCGCCGGTTGAGGTCACTGGTGACTCAGGTCCTGCTGAGGGTGGTCCTGCTCGGGGTGCTGCTTCTGGGGGTGCTGAGCCTGGGGGTGCGGAGCCTGGGGGTGCTGAGCCTGGGGGTACGGAGTCTGGGGGTGCTGAGCCTGGGGGTACTGCGTCTGGGGGTGCTGCACCTGGGGGCGCTGAGGCGTCTGGTGAGCAGTCTCCCTGGAGCGACCATCTCCGTAGTCGCTCCGCTTATGCCTCGCCGCTGCACTCTCGTCGTCGTCTCCCTCTCTCCCCACAGCAGCTGCGTGAGTGGTACGTTAGCCGTCAGGGTCGAGCTGCTGGAGCTGGGGGCCCTGCTGCGGGAGGCGCTGGTGTTGGAGGCACTTGAGCCGGCGCTGTCCCTGGGGGTGCGGAGCCTGGGGGTGCAGAGCCTGAGCGTGAGGAGCCTGGGAGTGCTGAGTCTGGGGGTGCTGAGCCTGAGCGTGAGGAGACTGGAGGTACTACGTCTGGGGGTGCTGAGCCTGTGCGTGAGGAGTCTGGGGGTGCTGAGTCTGGGGGTGCGGCGCCTGAGGGTACTGAGACTGCTGGTGCGCGGTCTCCTTGGAGTGGCCGCCTTCGTTCGCGTGTGCCTCTCACCTCACAGCAGCTGCACGACTGGTACGGTCGCTGTCAGGTTCGCGTTGCTGGAGCTCGGGGCTATACCGCTGGAGGTGCTTCTGCTGACGCCACTGGAGCTGGGAGTGGTGCTGGTACTTTGTCTACTGGAGGTGCTGGAGTTGCTGGTCCCGGAGGTGCTCGTACTGGCAGTACTGGAGCTGCTGGGACTGGAGGTGCTGTGTCTAAGGGTGCTGCTGCTGGAGACACTGCGGCTGGAGACCCTGGGACTGGAGGTGCCGGTTTTGGGGGTGCTGCTGCTGGTGGAGCTGGTCCTGGAGGAGCTGGCGCTGGAGGTTCTGGAGCTACTGGGGGTGCCAGAGCTGCTGGAGGCGCTGGAGCTGCTGGTACTGGTGGCACGGCGCAGCCGAGACTGTTCTTCGCTCCGCCGTCTTCGTCGTCCCCGCCACCGCCTGACTCTGTGCTTCGCCAGGTTCTTAGCCTCCCGTCTTCTACTGGTCTTCCGTTACAGCCTGGCTCCCCGCTGCCTGCTCCTTCTCCTTACACCGAGCAGCCAGGGGGTCTTGCTGAGCGTCGTGAGCCTGCGTCGCGTCCTGTCTCGCCTGTTCGTTCTGGTCGTACCAGTCGTCGTGTTGCTCGTCCGCGTTCGCCGGCTGTCCCCGGCGCGCACCTCGTTGTCCGTCGTCCGTCCTCTGCTCCGCAGCGTGTTCCTCTGCCGTCTCCTCCTGAGTCCTCTCTGCCTGACGTTCCGGACCCTGAGTCTGACCGGTTTCGTGCTGAGCACCCTACTGTCACGCGTCTGTTAGCCACTGTTGTCACCGACCCGTCGTTTGAGTCTGCTGCTGCGTCTGCCTTGGTCGCTGAGCTTGTGGACTTTGCTGCTGCCTGTCGTCTAGACAACGATGCTAGTCTTGTTGCTGAGTCTGCGTCTATCTGTCCTCCGTCCGTCGGGGGTGAGTGTCCGTCCTTGAGGACAGACAGGAGGACCTTGAGTGTCTTGCGACCGCTGCGCCTCATCTCGTGGCCATGCTGCTTGCCCCTACCCCGCGATCTTACGCTGAGGCGATCGCGGGTCCCTACTCCTCTCTGTGGCAGACAGCCATGGACGCAGAGATGGCATCCTGGAAGTCCACAAGCACTTACGTCGACGAGGTTCCCCCCCCTGGGGCGAACATCGTCGATGACATGTGGATTTTCAGGGTGAAGCGGCCGCCGGGTTCTCCACCTGTCTTCAAGGCTCGTTACGTTGCACGAGGCTTTAGTCAGCGAGAGGGAGTTGACTTCTTCCAGACCTTCTCCCCCACCCTGAAGATGACTACTCTTCGGGTGCTGCTGCACGTTGCCGCTCAGCGTGACTACGAGCTTCACTCTCTGGACTTTAGCACAGCCTTCTTACAGGGTAGCCTGCACGAGGAGATCTGGCTGCGCCGCCCACCTAGCTTCACTGGGTCGTTTCCTCCTGGTACCCAATGGAGCCTCCGGCGGCCAGTCTACGGTCTCCGCCAGGCACCTCGTGAGTGGCACGACACACTGAGGACTACACTTGCGGCACTTGGGTTTGCTCCTTCGACAGCTGACCCGTCGCTGTTTCTGCGCACCGACACTTCGCTGCCGCCGTTCTACATCCTCGTGTACGTCGACGACTTGGTCTTTGCCACTGCTGACACTGAGGCTCTCGCCTTGGTGAAGTCGAAGCTGCAGAAGAGACACACGTGCACAGACCTGGGTGAGCTGCGCAGTTACCTTGGCTTGCAGATCACCCGGGACCGAGCACGCCGCACCATCACACTGACTCAGTCACACATGGTGCAGCAGGTCCTTCAGCGCTTCGGCTTCACCTGGTCCTCGCCACAGTCCACTCCTCTGGCTACAGGTCACTCGCTCTCAGCTCCACCTTCGGATGAGTCCGTAGAGCCGAGTGGTCCTTATCCAGAGCTAGTGGGCTGCCTCATGTACCTGATGACCTGCACTCGTCCTGACCTTGCGTACCCTCTTGGCCTTCTGGCTCGCTACGTGGCTCCTGGTCGGCACCGAAAGGTGCACATGGATGCTGCAAAGAGGGTACTGCGCTACTTGTGCAGTACATCGGGCATAGGGCTCGTGGTTGGAGGGCGCAGTCCAATTGTCCTAGCTGGGCACTCAGACGCCTCTTAGGTTGACGACCTGGCTACGCAGCGGTCGTCACAGGGTTACACCTTCAGCCTTGGCTCTGGCTCTGTTTCTTGGCGGTCTACTCGCTCCTCTTCTGTTCTCGGCTCCAGTTGTGAGGCTGAGATCTACGCCACAGCCATGGCTGCACAGGAGTTACGCTGGCTTACCTACCTGCTGACTGACTTGGGAGAGAGGCCTCGTTCTCCTCTAGTTCTGTACGTCGACAACAAGGCCGCCATTGCCTTGTGTCAGGAGCACAGACTGGAGCACAAAACGAAGCACATCGCTCTGCGTTACTTCCTGGCTCGAGAGTTGCAGCAACGTGGTCAGCTTCGTCTTGCTCACGTGGCCACTCAGGCCAACACTGCTGATATATTCACCAAGGCACTTCCGTCTGGTGACCATCAGCGCTTTTGTACTTTGTTGGGCCTTGTGCCTACGTTTCCACACTTGCTGTAGACTCTGCTTGTACTGTGATCTATATATATTTATGTATATATGCCTGCATGTTTGCTCTTGCTAGGTAGTGATCACTGTACAGTTGTTGTTGCATATATGTCGCTGCATGTGAACTGGCCTTGTGGCCCTTTGCTTGTGCTCAGTGTGTGTGGTGACGTTGTGATCCACCCTGAGCTTGCTTTGCTTTTCTTGACTGGTCTTGTGACCCCTTGTTCTCCCCCACTTTGCCTATGGGGGTGTGTCAAACTATATGCATGCTATATTTGTGTAGGCTGTAGTGGGGTAGCCAATATGGGGTACAACCCCTTTAGGGTTTGATACTTGTACCCAACTCTCATTCAATGTACTCTTTCCTGCTACTAGGTTCTAACAGTCAAGGGGCCACCACTACCAATCAGCTGCGTGCGAACCTTTCCGAGGTGATCCTAGGCTCGATCAACTTCGGATCGTAACATGGTGTGAGAGCTACTCAGGAATCCTTCGCAACGCCACCACCGAAACCATCGGCGAACTAAAGTGGCGTCCGGCACACGCTCACGCGTACGAATGGCCGGAGGATCCGGAGGTCAGACGAATCTGACGGCTGAAGCGCAACCCAACCCGGTTGCGACAAACGAGGCGACGACAACCATTGGCACCGCGGTCCTCGAACAACTGCTTCAGCGACTCACCAACCTGCAGCAAGCACTCCAAACATTGCGGAATGGCGACGCGGGAACATCTTCCCAACCCTCTCAATTGGCCACGAACGGCCAGAATACTGCCTCGCACACCTTCTCCTTCGAAACAAATGGCTCAACACCCAAGACTCCGTATCCCAACAAAGAAGCAATTCTCTCTGCGCAATCAAGGTTTCTCAGCATATCAAAAATAAAGACAAGTGTGTGTTTTGACGGCAGAGATTTCTACACCTGGAGCTTCGAGCTGGTTCTTCTGCTGCAAAATGCGCAGATCTTTCATTACTTTGACGGGAGCTACTCAGGACCCGCTGAAGACACCGCCGACGCTAGGGCAAGGTACTGCAACGAGTCCCTGATGGCGTACGACGTTCTACTGCGGAACATGTCGCCGGCGGAGCAGTTGAGCATTCGCTCGTACAAGGAATCCCCAGCTCCAGCCCTCGAAGCTTGGCGCCACCTGAATGGCGTATACCAACCGAAAGATTCGGTTTCTTCGAGCCGCCTGCTCCAGCAGCTACTGGAGACGAAAATGGCCCCAGGGGAGAAGGCCAACAGCTACATCAATCGCTGTCGGAGCCTCCGCGATCAAATCGCAAAGTTGGGAAGCAGCATTTCTGAGGAAATATTCGTAAATATTGTGCTTCAAGGGCTCGGCCCAGAGTGGCGGCCCTGCAAGGCGCTTCTCCGACAGCAGGGGGTCATCTCGGAGGCCGCCCTTTGCGCCGCCCTTCTCGTCGAACAGAGGGACATGGATCAGCAGCAACCAGCGCCGCGACGAGACCGGGAACGCCTCGCCTTCTACGCCGACAACACTGAAGACCGACGGCCGCGGCGCCTTTACTGCAAGAATTGCAGGAATTTGGGGCACTTGGCAGATCAATGCAAATTCCGATCTCGCCCCCGCCAGACCAACCCGAGCACCTGGTTCGGCCGATAAGACGCACGAAACGACATGGGTCCAGCCCAGGGGTATCAACCCCCATCGCGCAATCTGAACTCAGCAGCTCAGCATCAGCAACAGCAGTCGTCACCGCCTGCCCCAGCACGCAACGTCATGGGGAACATGGCCATGACTGGCGAATCCCGTCGTCGCCGCGCACGCTCACCGTCACCTGAGCCAGCACCTTACCCAATCGGCGCAATTTCCAGCAATAACTCGTTAAGCACACACCACGACTTCAGCGACGACGACGATCAGGATTGGAACCTCCCAATTCCACTGCTTGAAAGCCCCCTGCACGTACCTGATACGCGGGCGGCGCCACTCGACTGGCTCTCGCGCAAGCAATGTCTGAAGTTCGACACACCACATATCGTCACGCCGTGTTTGGCGCTGCTCGCACGTGACGATCACAAGCGTTACAACACCTGGTTACTGGACAGCTGCTGCGGCCAGCACATGGTGGGTTCCGAGCGTTTCGTCTCCAACGCTGTCGCAACCCCAACGGTCACCTATGTCACCATGGCGAACAACACTCGCCTGCGCGCAAGCGCGCAAGGCATCGTCGTGCTCAAGGCACGGGGAAGCCGCACGTACATCACTCTTAACGATGTGCTCATCGTCCAGAATCTGCGCTTTAAGCTGCTCTCCGCCGCTCAACTCATGGATTGCGGCGTCGAACTCAGCACGGATCGCGACACTCGCGACATCCTGCTGCACTACTCATCGCCGACAACATCACGCAAGTAGATCGGAAGAGCGCACTCTGAAAATAGAGTATGTTATTGATTTCGATATTCCCGACTGTAGCGGCGATTCGAACGAGCTGATCGACCTCGTTTTACTGCGCTTCGAGCACATTCACCGCAGGGACTGGAAGCACCCTGACGGAAGACGAGCTGGCGCTTCACGACCCTGACCCTGACGGCATCTATAGGGACTGCCACAAGCCCACCGCCTCAACCAGCGCAATTGCCCACCGTGGTCTCGCCGCCATCGCTGAAGCAGAGCAACATGCGCCGCCAGAAGAAGGCATGTCCGCGCTGGAGCTAGAGGTAACCACTCAGCGCGTTTTCGGCACCGAGCACAGCCCCCACGTGGGACCCCCCTCTCAGCGACTCGAAGGCATCTTGCGCAGACAGCGCCGTAGGACCTTCGACACGCGCGGAGTAGCGCGCCCCTACACATGAGAGGAGTTTTTTGAAGGTTTACCCCCACTGGCCGACCCCACGAAGAAGCTGACCGTGGCGGAAGAAGATTTGGCGGGCCGTGAAGTAGAAGAGCTCCGTCGCCAAAGCCTCGCCGAGGCGCGCGGCACATTCGCGTTTGCCGCTTGGGGCGCCGAAGAGGAAGAAAGCGCCTCCAATGAAGGGGGGTGGGGAAGCGCTAGAGGATGGGGAACAAGCGACAATGACGGACAGGGCGACACAGGCGACACCTGGGCTACCGTTGGCGGAGGATGGGGCGCCGCATCTGGCAGCGAAGGCAGTGGATGGGGCACTTTCGGCGGAGATTGCGGAACTTCCTTCGAAGAACAAAAGGGGGGAGAAACAGCAGCAGAAGAACCTCTTATTGTTCCCCTTGGTCGTCCCCCGCGCCGCCCTGCACCTGCGCTACCTCCACCAGACATCCAACCGCACCGCGACCCCTGGGACACCATCGATTGGGGCAACGTACCTTCAACCCCACGTCGCACCGTCTACGGACCCGCTCCCGAGCCGTGCGAACCAACTTACGTTCCTGGAACTATCCTTGGGACCAATATTCCCTTCTCCGTAATTCTCGACAGAGAATTCTTGGCGCTGATGATGACCACGGCAAACGACGAAGAAGAAGCAGGAGAAGAAGCAGCAGCGGAACCTGCCCCAGTACTTGACGAAGACCCCGAAGCAGCGCGCGTACGATACATGCGCACCTCCGTATTCCGCGCCAACGATGACCTTCGGCACTAGCGCCTCGAACATCCCTCGCACGCGACACTGAAAAGCTGGCGTCTTCGCCCCTGGCGCACTCCTACGCCCTGACGGCACCGAAGTGAGAAGCACGACACATCCGCGCAACTGCACCTTCTGCCCTGAAGCTGCGCTAAGTCACCAGCCGTTCCCGCTGCTCGAACCGGGAACCAACCGCTACCCCAAGCTGTACAAAGTGTACAGTGACTTTCTTAACGTGGGGCACTGCGAAGTGAATGACGAGCTGTATACGCTCACCTTCATCAATGCCGGGACGCGCTACGTGTGGGTCGTGAACGTAGAAGCGCGTAGCAGAGCGTACGAGGTGTTCCGCCTCTGGCTGGCGCACGCGCAGCGGCAATCTGGGGAAAAGCTAAAGATCTGGCAATCGGACGGCGTAACAGAATTCAGAAGCAAGGGCCTGCAAGATTACCTTGCGCAAAAGGGGATTGAACACCACATCTCCCTTCCCTACGCGCACCAGCAGCAAGGCGTAGCTGAGCGGACGAATCGCACGCTCATGACGAAGGTGCGGGCACTGGTGAAGCAGTCCAAACTCCAGCCGATCTACTGGACCTACGCAATGCACCACGCTGTGCGGGTGGTCACGAGCTGAACAACAACCGCTGTCAACAACCACCATCACCGTCAAATTATCACCGCATCTGAAGTGGACAGGGAGAAAAGGGGACACCTCCATGCTCCGCGTGTGGGGGTGCATGGTGCAATACCGCCCGCCGGCATCAACTATTGGAAAGTTCACGAGCCGCGCGCGCTGGGGAATTCACCTCGGCATCAGTCACGAGCACAAGGCATGGATCATTCTGGACCTGCTCAGCCAGAAAACCACTCATGCGCACGACGTCATATTCTATGAGCGACTCTTCCTCGACCAGTTCCGCGAATACGAGCAGACGAACGCGATCGCGTTTACGCCAACGACGGGCATAGCACGCAACACCTGAGGACGAAGCAGCTGCGGCCATTCTGGAGTAGGATACCTGAGGCGAGTTCACGAGAAGCGACCACCACAACAGCGACGACGCCGACGATTCCTCTGGGGGAGGAATGGGCGGAACAGGAGGAAGCGGCAGAGGCGCAACACCGCCAGCTCCACCTGAACCAGAGAGTGACGACGACGACGTGCAGGAAGCTGTCCCACAGCATCGCCACAATAGCACCGTCTCCGGGCTACAGCTTTTCGAGCTCCACACCGCGACCTCAAGCGCCACGTGTCATCGGACCGAAAAATCCGCGCCAAGCCCTCACTGGGCCACACAGCAAGGAATGGCGCGAGGCGATGGATGCGGAAATTAAGGCGCTTGAATCACGAGACACCTGGGTGCTCGTCGATCGTGCTGCAATCAAGGGAGCAAGGGTTCTTTCCGGAAAGTGGGTCTTCCGTGTGAAGATCGCAGAAGATGGCATGATCGAACGGTTCAAGGCATGCTGGGTGGTGCGAGGCTACGACCAGAGGCACAGGATCGACTTCAACCAAACGTTTGCACCGGTCAGCCGTCACACCTCCGTCAGAATCCTACTCGCCATCGCCGCTGCAAGGCACCTGCCACTGCACCAAATCGATGTGAAGAACGCGTTCCTGTACGCGTTAGTAGACGCAGTCATCTACGTGGAACAGCCGCACACGTACAGAGAAGGAGATTCGCGAGTATGTCAGCTACACAAATCCCTTTACGAGATCAAGCACGCGCCAAGGCTCTGGCAGTAATACCTACACAACATTCTGCTCGAAATAGGCTTCAAGCAGATGCCCCATGACCCCAGGATGTACCGCCGCGATTTCCGCGGGGAATACATCCTCCTCACGGTCTACGTCGACGACTTGCTCTACACAGGGTTGAGCAACGAACTGCTGAAACAATTCGAGAAAAATCAACGGGGCGCGTCGACATTACCTGTAACTACGAGGTGAAGCAGTTCCTAGGCCTCAACATCTCCTACGCGCCAGAAGCTATTCACCTCTCATCCGCTAAGTATGCAGATGAGCTTGGCAAGCGCTTCAACATTTCGTCTGCGCCGCTCTCCACTCCCTACTGCACCCCCGGACCGAACCACAAACCTGACAACAAAGCCCTATCCCCTGCTGGAATTCAAACTTACCAGCAGCAGCTGGGATGCCTGCTCTTCGCCTCCGTTATCTGCAGGCCCGACCTTTCCTACATCGCGAGCCAACTGGCTCAGTACTCTCGCAAACCAACGGCTGAGAACCTTCTGGATCTGCAGCGCGCTCTGCAGTTCTTCGTTTCGATGCCAAAGATTGGGCTTTGTTACTCAACAGTGCCAACCCCAACCTTCAATCTCTTCGGCTACGTGGACGCTGATCACGCAGCAGACCCCGACAATCGACGGTCCAGGACTGGGTTCCTGTTTCGCCTCGAGCCGACAGGACCAATCTCATGGAACTCGCAGAAACAGGAGCTGGTTGCCCTGTCATCGGCCAAAGCCGAGTTCATCACCGCAACAGCAGCAGTTCGCGAAGGCCTCTATCTGCAGAAACTCTTGCAAGAGGTGACAATTCCAGCTTCGCCCACCTTTCGCCTGCACTGCGACAACCAGAGCGCAATCCGCATCGTGAACAAGCATGGGTTCGTCAACCGCACCAAGCATACTGCGCTGCGGTACTTCTTCGTCAAGGACGAACTAGACAAGGGCAAGGTGGACCTGACTTACTGCCCGACAGGTGACATGGCAGCTGACTTCCTGACGAAATGACAGCCACGCCAGCAGTACCAGCACTGCTCCGAACTCAGCGGAGTAGTCAAGCAGGTCAAGTCGAGCTACGGCCAGGAGTGAAAAAGGGTGTTACGAATAGTGGGAAATTATTGTGCACTCCTAATCGCAGCAAAGCAAAGCACACAGTATCGAAGAACGAACGCGAAGAGTAAGAGTTGACTCGAAGCAGCGCCGACAGCATCGGGCTTCTGCAGGGACGAAGGAATTGGCAGGAACAGTTTCGTAACTATTCTAGTCGGATGGTCGGTTTCGAATTTGAAGGGAATGTACCTCTTACAGTACATTGCTAGCTAGGTCGTTTTGTATTCCCCTTGTACTACTAATTATATGATTGTATCTGCATGTCTTAATATTTATCTCAAAGCATTTTACATTCACTCTGTTTTGAGGTCAAGGGCCCACCACTACCAATCAGCTGCGTGTGAACCTTCCCGAGGTGATCCTAGGCTCGATCAACTTCTGATCGTAACAGCGAAAATGATATTTATCCACACGTTGTAGCGCAGGGAAGAGACGAGTGATTTCGATAAACCAAACAGTTCGATACCACAGATGTGCTAAGATTTTATATTCAATGATTACCCGCAATTCGCTAACTTCGTTATGCGAAACGCTCAAAATATTTCGGTAACTTCACGCACACGCAATTACGACAATACTGTTGATCTGACCGGAAATCATACTGGATAGGATACGACTTGCCAAGTTGTAGAAAGATAATGAATTCTTGTAATGGCCTTGTTAATAGTAGTTGAAAAGAGAACAAGATGGTTTTAGAATAAGAGTACAAGAGTATAAATAGCAATCCTTGTCAAACATTGCATGTTTATATTGTCTAGGCTGTAGTGGGTTACACCTTAGGGGGTACACAAAGTTAGGGTTTCCTACTTGTACCAAACTCTGTTCTAGTTCATTCATTCCTGCTCAGTTATTTCTGACATGGTTTCAGAGCAGGTCCTTCGCTAGGACTGTTCTTAGGGCCCACCGACTTACCTACCTGCTTACCTTCGCTTGTTTCCGGCCCCGCTGGCCCCGTCGATCTAGCACGATCTAGCGGCCCTGCGGCCCCGTCGAAATTTTTTTTTAGCGGCCTCTCACGGCCCCCGTCGCGTCGCCCCTTAGCGCCCCGATCGGCCCGTCACGCCGCCCGCGAACCGCACAGCGCGCCGCGCTCACAGCCCGCGAACCGCCCGCGCACAGCCCGCGACCCGCCTGCGCAGCCCGCGACCAGCCCGCGCAGCCCGCGCACAGCCCGCGAACTGCCCGCGAGCAGCCCGCGACCTGCCCGCGAACCCCCGCGAGCCGCCCGCGACCCGCTTACGCAGCCCGCGAGCAGCCCGCACAGCCCGCGCTGAGCCTGCGCGGCTCGTGCGCTGACCGCCGCCGGCCCGCACCGCCGCCCGCGCACCGCCGCTGCTGAGCCCGCCGCCGCCCGCGCACCGCCGCTGCTGCGCCCGCTGCCGCCTGCGTATCACCGCTGCTGAGCCCGCCCCTGCTGCGCCGGCTCTCGCTGCTGCTGCTACTACACTTCCTACTACTGCTGCTTGTGCGCCACTACAGTCTGTAGGCCCCACCGGCCCTGCTGACCCTGCGCACGCCTGTTCAGTGACTTTACTGCTTCTACTACTGCCGCTGTCGCTATGGCTAGTCCTCCTGTTCTAGCTTTCGACGCCGAGGGCCGTCCGGTCAAATTCGAAACCTGGCTAGATGACCTGCACCTTTTCCTACAGCTCACTGCCAAGGAAGATATTACACTGTACGACCACGCTCTCGGCCATGCGACCGCCCCACTCGCTACTGCCCCCCCAGCTGAGCGCTCACAGTGGCAGACCCGTGACGCGCACGCTCGCTTTGCTATTCGCAACTCCCTGCCGCTAGATGAGCGCGAGCACTTCGGCCAGTGCAAGACTGCTAAGGACCTCTACACAGCTGTAGTGGCCCGCTACTCCTCACCCGCTTCTGCCACACTAGGCCGCCTCACTCTCCCCTACCTGTTCCCCGACCTAGCCTCTTTTCACACTGTCGCAGACCTCATCACCCACCTTAAGACTAGTGAGGCTCGCTTTCGCGCTGCCATGCCTGATGAGTTCCTCGCTAGCAACCCCCCCCCGCTCTGGATCACTCTCTACCACGTTGTCACCCGCCTCCCTGACTCTCTGCGCCCTGTCAGGGACCAGTTCCTCTCTCGCTCCCCCACTGAGCTCACCATAGCCCTCCTCGAGAAGGAACTGCTTGCAGCCGAGGCTAGTATCGTCGCTGTAGGCACCTCTCGTGGCGACCCCCGCGGCCCCTTCTTCGAGGGGTGCTCCCCTTCCCCCCTCCTCCCCTCTGTCGCCTCTGCTGCTGCTGTCGACCTCCTTGGTGCTGAGAAGGTCGGGGCTGCGTCTGCTTCAGGCGGACGACGCAGGGGCAGGAGTGGCAGGAGTGGGGGTGGTGGCGGAGGAGGCGGGGGTGGAGGTGGTGGCGGTGGAGGTGCGACTGGAGAGGCTAGTGGCGGCGGTGGTGGAGGTGACAGCGGTGTTGGGAGTGGTGACAGGGGCGGAGGTGGCAGCGGAGGCGGAGGTGGTCGTGGCAGCGGCAGGGGTGGAGGTGGCCGGGGCGGAGGCGGAGGGGGTGGTGGTCGTGGAGGCCCGGGGGGCGGTCAGAGTCAGCAGCCTGCCCCGACCCTTCAGGCCGCCCGTGAGTGGTATGCGCGGCGCAGCGTCACCTGTCAGTACGTTATTCGTACAGGTGACCGCACTGGCCAGACGTGTGGGGGGCCGCACCAGACGGAGCGCTGCTTCGCCCGCCTCAACGATGCGTGGCGCACTCAGTTTCCTGGTGGGGGTGAGCTGCCGCGCTGGGCTGATCTGCTCAGGAAGGGTGTTGATATTTGGGCACTTGACTTTGATGCTATTCTCACTGCCATGTATGCGATGTCTATTAGTGGAGAGGGTGCTCAGTACTTGCGTGTTCCGCCCGACCCGGGCATTCAGGCCAGCCCCGCTGCTGCTCTAGGTGCTAGTGTGTCTGCTTCCGCAGGTACTTCTGCAGCTGCTGCTCTAGGTGCTTGTGCGTCTGTGCCCCCTGGTACTGAGTCTACTGCAGCACTGCACACCTTCACACTGGACTCAGGTGCTTCTCGCTCTTTCTTTCGTGACCGCACTGTCCTTGAGCCTCTAGCTCGGCCGGTTGCTGTCTCTCTTGCTGACCCCTCTGGGGGTCCGGTCCTTGCGACCTCCTCCACCACCCTTCCGTGTCCAGCGGTTCCGTCCGGCACGCTCTCAGGTCTCTACCTCCCCTCGTTCTCCACGAACTTGGTGGCAGGTAGTGCGCTCCAGGACTCGGGTGTTCACCAGTTCACCCCTGCCTACGAGCGTGTGACTCACTGCACGTGTGCTCGGACGGGCCGCCACCTAGCTACTTTCACTCGAGAGCCGGGGTCTGACCTGTACACACTGACCACTGAGTCCCCTCAGGTAGCTGCGTCTGCGTCAGCGTCAGGTCAGCTGTCCGCCCCCTGCTCGTGTCGCTCTCTGGCGAACGACACCGTCCTCTGGCACCACCGCCTTGGTCACCCGTCTGTGCAGCGCCTGCGGGCCATGCACAAACGGGACCTTGTTGCTGGTCTTCCCAGGGTGCTCCCTCCCCTTCCTGACTCCCCTGCTCCTGACTGCATTCCCTGTGTCGAGGGGCGGCAGCGCGCCGCTCCTCACTCCTCCTCCTTTCCCCCGACGACCGCTCCCCTGCAGACGCTCCACATGGACGTGTGGGGCCCGGCCCGCGTCCGTGGTCAGGGTCAGGAGAGGTACTTCCTGATAGTTGTTGACGACTACTCGCGCTACACCACGGTCTTCCCCTTGCGCGCCAAGGGTGACGTCCCTGGTGTTTTGATCCCCTGGATCAGCCGAGCCCGTCTCCAGCTAGGCGAGCGCTTTCACTCGGACTTTCCTGTCCTGCGCTTGCACTCTGACAGGGGTGGTGAGTTCGCCTCCGACCTCTTGGCAGCCTACTGTGCTGAGCACGGCATTGAGCAGTCGTACACGCTTCCGGCCTCTCCACAGCAGAATGGGGTTGCTGAGCGCCGCATTGGCTTAGTCATGGAGGTCGCTCGTACCTCCCTGACCCATGCGGCTGCTCCCCACTTTCTGTGGCCGTTTGCGGTCCGGTACGCAGCGCATCAGCTCAACCTCTGGCCCCGTGTCTCCTTGCCGGAGACTTCCCCGACTCTACGGTGGACGGGAGAGGTTGGCGATGCGTCGCGTTTCCGGGTCTGGGGATCTCGAGCTTTTGTCCGCGACACGTCCGCGGACAAGCTCTCGCGTCGCACTGTTCCCTGTGTCTTTCTTGGCTTTGTTCCCGACGCGCCTGGATGGCAGTTTTACCACGTCACCTCGCGCCGGGTTCTGGCCTCTCAGGACGTCACTTTTGACGAGTCCGTCCCCTTCTACCGCCTCTTCCCCTACCGCACTGCCCCGCTCCCCCCCCCACCTCTCTTCCTCGCTCCAGGTGCTGAGGTACCAGACCCCCTCCCCCCTCAGGGTGCCGCTCCCTCAGGTGTGTCCCAGGTAGACCCGGCTGAGCCTGTCGAGGTAGCTGTTGACTCGCGTCCTGCGTCTGGGGGTGCTGAGCCTGGGAGTGCTGCGTTTGAGGGTGCGGAGCCTGGGGGTGCTGAGCCTGGAGGTGCGGAGCCTGGGGGTGCTGAGCCTGGAGGTGCGGAGCCTGGAGGTGTGGAGCCTGGGGGTGCTGAGCCTGGAGGTGTGGAGCCTGGGGGTGCTGAGCCTGGAGGTGCGGAGCCTGGAGGTACGGAGCCTGGAGGTGCTGAGTCTGGACGTGCTGAGTCTGGGGGTGCTGAGTCTGGGGGTGCTGAGCCTGAGCGTGCTCCACCTGGAGGAGACCCCTCCTCCCAGCAGCTGCAGGAGAGGTACCTCGAGTACTGCCGCCTCCGGAGAGGTGCTTCTGGAGCTCGTCCCGGTACTTCCCCTCCTACCCAGGAGCTCCCCCCCATTCAGGTGATCCGCGAGTGGTACACGCGGCGCTGCAGTCTTCGTAGTGGTGCTCCTGGTACTGCGGACCCGAGCGGTGGTGCTGTTGCTGGTGCTGAGGACCCGGACGCTGGAGCTGCTGCTGGTGCTGAGGACCCGGGGGCTGGAGCTGTTGCTGGTGCTGAGGACCCGGGCGTTGGAGCTACTGCTGGTGCTGAGGACCCGACCGGTGGCGCTGCTGCTGGTGCTGAGGACCTGACCAGTGGCCCTACTGCTGGTGTTGAGGACCCGGGCGTTGGAGCTGCTGCTGGTGCTGAGGACCCGACCGGTGGTGCTGCTGCTGGTGCTGAGGACTCGGGCGTTGGAGCTGCTGCTGGTGCTGAGGACTCGGGCGTTGGGGCTGCCACTGGTGTCCCTGCTGCTTCTGGAGACGCTGCGCGGCCGCGACCGTACTTCGTACCGCTCCTTCAGCAGGTTCTTGGTCAGGCTCCTCCTCCTTGTCCTCCTCCCTCCGTCGAGTGTCCTCTGCCTGTCCAGCCGCAGTCACAGTTACCGCCTGTCTCGCCTCTCCCTGCTCCCTCCCCTTACGCTGGTCCCACAGGAGGTCTTACAGAGCGTCGTGAGCCTGAGTCTCGTCCTGCGTCGCCTGTTCGTACTGCTCGCACTGGTCGTCGTGTCCCACGTGAGCGTCCTCCTCCTGTCCCTGGCACTCACTACATGACTCTGCGTCCCTCCACTGCTCCGCAGCGTGTCCCGCTGCCGTCTCCTCCTGCGTCCTCCCTTCCTACTCTTCCTGACCCGGAGTCTGACTCCCGTCGTGCTGCCAGTCCCACTGTTACGCGTCTCCTCGCTACAGTTGTCACTGACCCGACCTTTGAGTCCTCTGCTGCGTCTGCCCTGGTCGCTGAGTTGGTTGACTTTGCTGCTCGCTGTCGCCTAGACTACGCTGCCAGCCTTGTCGCTAGGTCTGAGTCTGCGTCTGCCTGTCCTCCGTCCGTCGGGGGTGAGTGTGCCCTCGGCACGGACGTCCTTGAGGACAGACAGGAGGAGTTCCACTGCCTTGCTGCTGCTTTGCCCCGTCTCGTGTCCTTGCTAGTTGCCCCTGAGGGAGACCCGGATGCACCAGACATCCCGACCCCACGCTCTTACGCTGAGGCGATGGCGGGTCCCTACTCCTCTCAGTGGCAGACAGCCATGGACGCAGAGATGGCCTCCTGGAAGTCCACAGGCACCTACGTAGACGAGGTTCCCCCTCCTGGGGCGAACATCGTCAGCGGCATGTGGATTTTCAGGGTGAAGCGGCCTCCGGGTTCTCCACCTGTCTTCAAGGCGCGCTACGTGGCTCGAGGCTTCAGTCAGCGAGAGGGAGTAGACTTCTTTCAGACCTTCTCCCCCACCCCGAAGATGACTACTCTTCGGGTGCTGCTGCACATAGCCGCTCACCGCGACTACGAGCTTCACTCTCTTGACTTCAGCACTGCTTTCTTGCAGGGCAGCCTGCACGAGGAGATCTGGCTGCGCCGCCCCCCTGGCTTCACTGGGTCATTTCCTCCTGGCACCCAGTGGAGGCTTCAGCGGCCGGTCTACGGTCTCCGCCAGGCGCCACGTGAGTGGCACGACACACTGAGGACGACACTTGCGGCTCTTGGGTTCGCTCCCTCTACTGCTGACCCGTCGCTGTTTCTACGCACCGACACCTCGCTGCCGCCGTTCTACATCCTCGTGTACGTCGACGACTTGGTCTTTGCCACTGCTGACACCGCGGCACTCGCCTACGTGAAGTCGGAGCTGCAGAGGAGACACACGTGCACAGACCTGGGTGAGCTGACGAGCTATCTTGGCTTGCGGATCACCCGGGACAGAGCACGGCGCACCATCACCCTGACTCAGTCACACATGGTGCAGCAGGTCCTCCAGCGCTTCCGCTTCACGTACTCCTCGCCTCAGTCCACTCCTCTGCCTACCGGTCACTCGCTCTCAGCTCTGCCTTCGGATGAGTCCGTAGAGCCGAGTGGTCCGTATCCAGAGCTTGTGGGCTGCCTCATGTACCTGATGACCTGCACTCGACCTGACCTTGCATACCCTCTTAGCATCCTAGCACGCTATGTCGCTCCTGGCCGTCACCGGAAGGAGCACATGGATGCTGCTAAGAGGGTGTTGCGCTACCTGTGCAGTACGTCGGGCATGGGGCTTGTGCTTGGAGGGCGAGACCAGGTTGTTCTCACAGGGCACTCAGACGCTTCTTGGGCAGACGACCAGGCTACTCAGCGGTCGTCCCAGGGTTACACCTTCAGCCTTGGCTCTGGCTCAGTTTCTTGGCGTTCTACTCGCTCTTCTTCTGTTCTCAGCTCCAGTTGTGAGGCTGAGATCTACGCCACAGCCATGGCTGCTCAGGAGCTACGCTGGCTGACCTACCTGCTGACCGACCTCGGAGAGCGGCCTCGTTCTCCTCCAGTGCTGTACGTCGACAACAAGGCTGCCATTGCCTTGTGTGAGGAGCACAGACTGGAGCACAGAACGAAGCACATCGCTCTGCGGTACTTCCTTGCTCGAGAGCTGCAGCAGCGTGGTCAGCTTTGTCTGCGTTACGTGGCCACGGAGGCCAACACTGCTGATGTGTTCACCAAGGCGCTTCAGCCTTGTGACCATCAGCGCTTTTGCACTCTGCTAGGCCTTGTACCTACTGGGCCTCACTTGCTTACCTCTTGACCTTACTTGTACTGTGATCACTATATATATATGCCTGCATGTTTACACTTGCTAGGTTGTTATCACTGTATCTCTTGTTATATTATCAACCTGCATGTGAACTGGTCTTGTGACCACTTGCTTGTGCTCGGAATTTGTGTGGTATCCTTGAGATCCACCCTGAGCTTGTTTTGCTTTGCTTTGACTGGTCTTGTGACCCTGTGGTTGTTTCCCACTGCGCCTATGGGGGTGTGTCAAACATTGCATGTTTATATTGTGTAGGCTGTAGTGGGTTACACCTTAGGGGGTACACAAAGTTAGGGTTTCCTACTTGTACCAAACTCTGTTCTAGTTCATTCATTCCTGCTCAGTTATTTCTGACAATCCTAACTAGCCATGTAGTCTGAGGGGTATATTCTCTTATTCAACTGTATTGCTACAGTAACCGCGACTATTGTTATACTAGGCAGTTGCCTCGTTACAGCGTGTAACCTCTGAATAGAGGTTACCGAATGGCGGCGTAACCTCCGAGTGCGGTTGCTGATGGTCAACTGCTGAGGCTGTTGACTTACGCGTAACTTTCAACTGTCGCGTGCTCTAGATGAACAATTGCGGCATTGATACGAGAGTGTTGCCTTGTTATGAAGCAGTACGTTAAGACGAATCTTTGGGAATGTTATAATAACTGTTTGGTTATTCCAACACTCCCCTTCATTCCTGAAGGTGTGCCACGTTGGATTTCTTGGAGATCCCGCAGAGGTTGGTGCAGTGCTAAAAATTCTGACGTGGCAGCTTCT
The DNA here is from genome assembly GCA_947470075.1 of Closterium sp. Yama58-4. Classification (NCBI taxonomy): domain Eukaryota; kingdom Viridiplantae; phylum Streptophyta; class Zygnematophyceae; order Desmidiales; family Closteriaceae; genus Closterium; species Closterium sp. Yama58-4. The sequence goes on along the minus strand of CANIUD010000911.1, from coordinate 519,972 downwards.
TGGTCAAGAAGTCTGCTGCCATGTCACCGGTTGGGCAATACATGAGTTTGACCTTGCCCTTGTCGATTTCGTCCTTTACGAAGAAGTAACAAAGTGCGATGTGTTTCGTGCGATTCACGAATACGGGCTTGTTCGCGATCTTGATCGCGCTCTGATTGTCGCAGAGTAACGTGAAGTGCCCGTTCATCGTCACTTTCGCTTCCTGCAAGAGCTCCATCAGAACAATCCTTCGAGAACAGCTGCGCTGACGGCGATGAATTCAGCTTCGGCTAACAAAAGAGCGACGAGCTCTTGGATTTGGGAGTTCCAGGAGATAAGTCTCGCAGGTTGGAGTTGAAAAATGAAGCCCGTGCGGGAACGCCTGTTGTCAACATCTCCCGCATGGTTCGCGTCTACGTAACCGTGAAGCTGCAGGGTGGTTATTAAGTTAGCAGTGTAGGTAAGTCTGACGTCAGGAGTAGACACGAAGTATTGTAGTGCTCGGCGTAAGTCTAGTAGGTTCTCCCCTTCAGGTCGCCGCAGGTACTGTGCGAGCTGGCTGACGACGTAGGAGAGGTCCGGCCGGCATGTGACGGCGACGAACACAAGGCACCCAAGCTGTTGCTGATAGAGGCGATGATTTTTCGTTGACAGCGGTGTGTGTCGGGTTCGTAATTAGGAGGAGGAGTGCGGAAGGGTGTGGTGAGGTTGATTGGAGCGATCGCGAATTTCTTCGCGAGTGTTTCCACGTACTTGGCGGCGGAGAGGAGGATGGAGGTGGCGGACTGGGTAATATTAAGACCCAAAAACTGCGTGACATTATGCTTGATTGTCACCTCCAGTTTGTCCTTGATTTGTTCTTCGAACCGGTCAAGCAGCTCCATGTCGTCGCCAGTGTAGAGTAGGGAATCGACGTAGGTGACGAGGATAATGAATTTGCCGCGTGATTCCTTTCTGTACATCCCTTGATCATGCGACAGCTGAACGAATCCAAGCTCTGTGAGAACGGTGTGCAAGTACTACTGCCATAGGCGAGGCGCTTGCTTGATGCTGTAGAGGGACTTTTGAAGGAGGCAGACGGCGCCATCGCTTTCTTCGAATATGTGTGGTTGCTTGACAAAAATGATGGTGTCGATGAGTGCGTACAGAAACCCACTTCCAACGTCGATCTGCCGTAGCGGACGTTGCTTGACGGCTGCAATGCAGATGAGAATGCGGACCGAGGTGTGCCGTCCGAGGGGCGCGAAGGCTTGGTCGTAATCCACCAGGTAAGTTTGCTCGAAGCCACGCACCACCCATCTCACTTGGTACTTGTCAATTAAGCCGTCTGCGAGTGTTTTAATCTGAAAAAAAAAATCCCCTTTTCCCACTGAGTATCTTCCTCCCCTTTGCAGATAATTGGGGAACGGGCTTCCACATTCCGCGGCGCTTTAGTGCTGCTACTTCTACCGCCATGGCTGCCTTCAATTTTTCGCCGTCGGGCCTAGAGAGGGCTTGGCGCACGGTGGGAGGTTCCTTGGGTGAAGTGTTAGAGGTCCACTGGAGATCCCCGATTGATCCTAGGGAAGGGTTACAGGCAGGTTGGCCTGGGGGGTTATGGGCCCACTTACCCGCTACAGAAGCAAGCCCTTTTATCCAAGTGGTTATTGGCTGGGATTCTGACATGAAGTGTGGCGAACTGCGGCTGCGAGCCCAAGGATGCGGACCCTGATGAAGCAGTCTGCCATCCCAATAAGGTGACCATTTGCGATGAACCAGGCTTGGACGGGCGGAAACTCTGATACACGTCTCCTTCGAGTGTTCGACTGCATGGTACAGTAAAGACCACACACGGCAAGAACCGGATGTTAGCTGACCGGGCACACTGGGGCATCCACCTCGGGATCGAAAAGGAATTCTGTTGGTGCAACCCTACGGTTTGCACTCGGCTTGTTGTCTGTGTGCGTGCATGCGTGTGTGGGTATAGTAGTGTGTGAATGATGAGTCATGATGTTGAATGTGTGTGTCGAGTCAATAGCGAGTTATCGCTAGTCGCGTTTTACGCGGTCGTTTGTGTCTCGTGCGCGATTTTCATTATGCTGTGTGTTGAACGTTCGGCGTATCACAGGTATCTGCAGCAGACACCCAGAGCCTTGGTTTCAAGATTCAAGTGATCTCGGAGCCCGCGAAAAGGGTACACTTCAAGATAGTGAGAATAGTTACAGTACTTTGTGTAGTGTAATATTTCTCTTGGTGTAGGCCCTTATGGTGGGTAGTTTTGAGACCCTTCTTGGTTGGGGACAGTGTGGCACTATTCCACATCACTGTACCTTGACTCTTGGGGTTTGTAGAGGGTGGGAGTCATTCTCACCTCGTACCTCTTCCTAATCTGTGTTCCAAGTCTATAGTGGCTGCCATAGTGCCGTTCGTTGAAACCGACGTTGCGTCGTCAATACTTGATGAAACCGTGCGATTCAAATTGCCTATTGTAAATGACGTCAAGATGATCTAGATCCAATTTGTATCATGTCATTTGGAGTTGTGACCAGAATGCTTTGAACGTTTGAAGCCGCTGTGAAAAAATCTGACTGTGCACTCTATCTTTCGTTTTAGGCACATTCAAGCTTATTGTGATCATAACAAATTCAAGGCATGGATCGTGCTGGACTACACAACACACGGAGTGACGAAATCACATGACTGCATCTTCCACAAGAAGCTGACCATGCCACTGTTCAAGGAGCACCGTGAAGCTGACCAGAAAGAGTTTTTGAAGGACACCGCAGTTCCGCCACACCACACGATGCGGCTGACGTGGCTGAGGATGCCGGTGCAATGGACGTCACACCATACGACACCTTTCCGATGCATGGGTGTCGCCTGACTCAGAGAAGTGTGGCTCAGAGGGCGGATTTGGAGATGCTTCCTCGAGCGCGGAGCAACGACTGACACTGTCGCCACTCTGGTCCAAGTCTCGAGAGGACTAGTGAGACGAACATGTCGTCAGTGACATTTCCACCGCACTTCTTAAACTGGTCGGGCAGATTTCGGCACCGATTTATATACAGTTCCGCCAGGGCCCTTTGTTAAACTGTATTATGCTTGTAGGCTGTAGTGGGGTAGCCAATATGGGGTACAACCCCAACTAGGGTTTCATATTTGTACCCAAACTTCTGTTAGTTGATTCATTCTTGCCTAGTTATTCTGAGATGGTATTCAGAGCAGGAGGTCCCTAGGACCTACCGACCGTTTTTTTTTTTAAGGGCCCACCACCGCTCGCATGCGGTTACCACGCTACCCCGTGCCCTAGCCTCGTAGCGCCCTCGTGCGCCCTCGTTAGCGCCCTCGCGCGCCCCTCGTTAGCGCCCTCGCGCGCACCCTCGTTAGCGCCCTCGCGCGCCCCTTCGTTAGCGCCCTCGCGCGCCCCTTCGTTAGCGCCCTCGCGCGCCCCTTGCTAGCGCCCTCGCGCGCCCCTCACTAGCGCCCTCGCGCGCCCCTCGCCGAGCCGCCCGCTCGCAGCCCGCCCGCCCGCTCGCTGCCCGCTTCGCGGCCCGCTCGCTACGCAGCCCGCCCGCCCGCTCGCTGCCCGCTTCGCGGCCCGCCCGCTTCGCAGCCCGCTCGCTCGCTGCCCGCTTCGCGGCCCGCTCGCTCGCTGCCCGCTTCGCGGCCCGCCCGCCTCGCAGCCCGCTCGCCCCGCTGCCCGCTTCGCGGCCCGCCCACTTCGCAGCCCGCCCGCCCGCTAGCTGCCCACTTCGCGGCCCGCCCGCTTCGCAGCCCGCTCGCCCCGCTGCCCGCTTCGCAGCCCGCCCGCCCGCCCGCTGCCCGCTTCGCGGCCCGCCCGCCTCGCAGCCCGCTCGCCCCGCTGCCCGCTTCGCAGCCCGCCCACTTCGCAGCCCGCCCGCCCGCTAGCTGCCCGCTTCGCGGCCCGCCCGCTTCGCTGCCCGCTCGCAGCGCCGCCCGCTCGCCCGCTACCTGCTTCGCAGCGCCGCCCGCTGCCTCACTGCCCGCTTGCTGCGTCGCCCGCCCACACCGCTGCCCGCTTCGCAGCCCGCCGCGCTTCTCACCTGCTGCTCCCTGCCTGTGCACTGCCGCTTTCTCCTGCTGTGGCTACTAGCTTCGCTCTAGCGTGTCCCCTCTGCTGCTGCCGCTGCTCTGCTGTGCCCTCACGCCTGAGCTATGGCCTCTATTCGCGTTCTTTCCTTCGATGCTGAGGGCCGTCCCGTGCAGTTCACTTCCTGGCTCGACGACCTGCAGTTGTATCTTATGAGCAATAGCACGGACCACATCTCCCTCTATGACTACGCGTCTGGTGCTGCCGCTGCTCCTGCTGCCACAGCCGAGCTTAGTGTTCGTTCCCACTGGCAGACTCGTGACGCAGCTGCTCGCCTAGCCATTCGCAGTCACCTCCCGCTAGCTGAGCTCGAGCATTTTGGCGACTGCAAATCCGCTAAGGCCCTGTACGACGCTGTCGTCGCTCGCTACTCCTCGCCTGCCACAGCCGAGCTTAGCCGCCTCATGCTGCCGTACCTGTTCCCCGATCTGTCCACCTTTACTACAGTCGCCGATCTTATCACCCACCTTCGCACTAGTGATGCTCGCCTGCGTGCCGCCCTTCCCACCGAGTTCTGCGCTAAGAACCCCCCTCCACTGTACTGGACACTCCACTTCATAGTCACCCGTCTCCCTGACACCCTCCGCTCAGTTCGAGACCACTTCCTTGCTCGCTGTCCCACTGAGCTCACAGTCGCCCTCCTAGAGGAGCACCTGCTCGCGGCCGAAAAGAGCATTGTAGCTGTCGGTGCTGCTCGTGGCACTCCTCGCACCCCCATCTTTGAGGGGTGTTCTCCCTCTCCCCTCGCTCCCTCCTACGCTACTGCTGCTGCTGTTGACTTCCTTGGTGCTGAGTCTGTTGGCGCTGCTTCTACTCCTGGTGGGAGGCGCCGCACCGGCAAGGGCAAGGGGGGCAAAAGTGGTGGTGGTGGCGCTGGGGGGGGAGGAGGTGGGGGAGGTGGGGGGGGAGGCGGTGCTGGAGGGAGCGGTGGCGGGAGCGCTGGTGGGAGTGGGGTCGGTGGTGGAGGCGGGGGCGGCGGAGGAAGCAGTGGCAGTAGTGGCGGCGGCGGCAGTGGCGGCGGTGGCGGTGGTGGCGGTGGTGGCAGTGGCGGTCGGAGCGGTGGTAGTGGTGGCGGCGGAGGTCGGAGTGGAGGCACTGGCTCGGGCCAGAGCTCCCAGCAGCAGCAGCGTCCCCAGACGACCCAGCAGCTTCGTGAGTGGCTTGCTCAGCGTGGGACGTCGGGGGCCAGTGGCCGCTGTTCTTATGTCATTCGCACAGGTGACCGCAAGGGACAGACGTGTGGGAGGTTCCACACCCCGTACCGCTGCTTCTCCCGCCTTGACGACGCTTGGCGTGAGGAGATGGGTGCGGATGTTGAGCGCCCCCGCTGGGCTGAGCTCATGAGGGCTGGTGTTGATGTCTTTGCTCTTGACTATGATGCTATTATTTCTGCCATGTATGCATTGACTGTTAGTGCCGAGGGAGACTGTTACTTGTGTGTGCCGCCTGACCCAGGTATAGAGCCCGCTGCCCTGGGTACTAGTGAGTCTGCTCTCTCAGGTACAGCACCCACAGAGACTGCTCTCTCAGGTACCGCACCGGCTGAGGCCTGTCACACCTTCACCCTTGACTCAGGTGCTTCCCGTTGCTTCTTCCGTGACAGTACTGAGCTCACACCGCTTCCTGCACCGGTCCCAGTCTCCTTGGCTGACCCCTCTGGGGGCCCAGTCCTTGCCCAGTCCACCACTGTCCTCCCTTGTCCGGCGGTTCCGTCTGGCTCGTTGTCGGGTTTCCACCTCCCCTCGTTCTCGACGAACCTGGTGAGCAACGCTGTCCTCCAGGATCAGTGGGTTGACACCTTTACCCCTGGCGGACAGCGTGTGGCGATCTGCACGTGCTCCAGGACCGGCCGTCACCTGGCTACGTTTACCCGTCGGCCGGGGTCGAGTCTCTACACACTGACCACTGCGTCTCCTCAGGTAGCTGCTGTCGGTCAGGTGTCTGCGTCAGGTCTGGTAGCCCACGCCTGTGAGTGTCGTTCCCTGTCGCACCAGACTCTTCTCTGGCACCACCGCCTGGGTCACCCCTCCTTGCCACGCCTTCGTGGCATGCACCGTCGCCACCTTGTGTCCGGTCTTCCCAGGTCCCTCCCTCCCCTCCCTGCCTCGCCTGCGCCGCCTTGCCTTCCTTGCGTCGAGGGGCGGCAGCGCGCCGCTCCTCACTCCTCCTCGTTCCCCCCGACAGAGGCTCCTCTGCAGACCCTCCACCTGGATGTGTGGGGCCCAGCCCGCGTTCGTGGTCAGGGCGGTGAGCGGTACTTTTTGCTGGTTGTCGACGACTACTCGCGTTACACCACGGTCTTCCCCTTGCGCACCAAGGGTGAGGTCCCTGCTGTTCTGATCCCTTGGATCCGCACGGTTCGTCTCCAGCTCCGCCGCCGTTTCCGGACGGATCTTCCTGTCCTGCGTCTGCACTCTGACAGAGGTGGTGAGTTTTCCTCCGATCTCTTGAGGATCTTCTGTCAGGCGGAGGGCATCGAGCAGACCTTCACGCTTCCGGACTCCCCACAGCAGAATGGGGTTGCTGAGCGCCGCATTGGCTTGGTCATGGAGGTCGCTCGTACCTCCTTGGTCCACGCGGCGGCTCCCCATTTTCTGTGGCCGTTTGCGGTCCAGTACGCCGCGCATCAGCTCAACCTCTGGCCCCGTGTCTCCTTACCGGAGACCTCGCCCACACTGCGTTGGACGGGGGAGGTTGGCGATGCGTCGCGCTTCCGGGTGTGGGGTGCTCGTGCCCTTGTCCGCGATACGTCCGCGGACAAGCTCTCCTCCCGCACGCTTCCCTGTGTCTTCCTTGGCTTTGTCCCTGACGCGCCTGGCTGGCAGTTTTACCACCCCACCTCGCGCCGGGTCTTCGCCTCTCAGGATGTCACCTTTGACGAGTCGGTCCCTTTTTACCGTCTCTTCCCCTACCGCACTGCCCCCCTCCCTCCCCCGCCGCTTTTCCTTGCTCCTGGTCCCCCTCCAGTAGACCCCCTTCCCCCTCAGGGTCCTGCTCCTTCAGGTGTCTCTCAGGTAGACCCTCCTCCCGTCGCTGAGCCTGTCGAGGTCACAGGTGACTCAGGTGCTGCTGCGGGTGGTGCTGCTGGGAGTGCTGAGCCTGGGGGTGCTGAGCCTGGGGGTGCTGAGCCTGGGGGTGCTGGGGCTGCAGGTGCTGGGACTGAGGGTGCTGGAGCTGAGGGTACGGTGCCTGAGAGTACGGAGCCTGGGGGTGCTGCGCCTGGGGGTGCTGAGCCTGCGGGTGCGGGGCCTGGGAGTGCTGGGACTGCGGGTGCTGGAGCTGAGGGTACTGTGCCTGAGAGTTTGCCGCCTGGGGGTGCTGAGCCTGGGGGTGCTGCGACTGGGGGTGCTGAGCCTGCGGGTACTGAGCCTGCGGGTACTGAGCCTGGGGGTGCTGCTACTGAGCCTACGGAGCCTCGGGTTACTGCGTCTGGGGGTGCTCCGGTTCGGGGTGCTGAGCAGTCTCTCACACCGCAGCAGCTTCGTGACTGGTACGTCCGACGCTTTCGCCGTCCTAGTGGCTCGGCTGGAGTTGGGGGTGCTGGAGCTGCTCGTCCTGGGGGTGCTCGTACTGGGGGTACTGGAGCTGCCGGGACTGGCTGTTCTGGGAGCACTGCGACTGGAGCTGCTGGAGCTGGGGACTCTGGCGCTGGCGGTGCTAGCGGAGTTGGAGCTCCCGACTCTGGGGGTGGCGCTGCTGCTGGTGCTGCGGACCCACCTGGTGGAGCTGCTGCTGGTGCTGAGGAGTCGGACGGTGGAGCTGCTGCTGGAGCTGGGGACCCGGCCGGTGGAGCTGCTGCTGGTGCTGTGGACCCGGACGCTGGAGCTCCTACTGGTGCTGAGGACCCGGCCGCTGGAGTCCCTTCTGCTTCTGGAGACGCTGCGCGGCCGCGACCGTACTTCGTACCGCTCCTTCAGCAGGTTCTTGGGCAGGCTCCTCCTCCTCCCTCCGTAGAGTGTCCTCCGCCTGTCCAGCCGCAGTCACAGTTACCGCCTGCCTCGCCTCTCCCTGCTCCCTCTCCTTATACTGGTCCCACAGGAGGTCTTACAGAGCGTCGTGAGCCTGAGTCTCGTCCTGCGTCGCCTGTTCGTCCTGCTCGCACTGGTAGTCGTGTCCGTCGTGAGCGTCCTCCTCCTGTCCCAGGCACTCACTACATGACTCTGCGTCCCTCTACTGCTCCTCGGCGTGTCCCTCTACCGTCTCCTCCTGCGTCCTCTTTGCCTGCCGTTCCGGACCCTGAGTCTGACCGGTATCGCGCTGAGCACCCTACAGTCACGCGTCTCCTTGCTACTGTTGTCACTGACCCCACCTTTGAGTCCTCGGCTGCGTCTGCTCTGGTCGCTGAGTTGGTTGACTTTGCTGCTGCCTGTCGTCTAGACTACGCTGCTAGCCTTGTCGCTGAGTCAGAGTCTGCGTCTGTCTGTCCTCCGTCCGTCGGGGGTGAGTGTGCTCTTGGCACGGACGTCCTTGAGGACAGGCAGGAGGACTTTGACTCACTTGCGGCTGCTGTACCTCATCTCGTGGCCTGGTTGCTTGCCCCTGAGGGAGACCCGGATGCAGTAGACATCCCCACTCCGCGCACTTACGCAGAGGCGATCTCGGGTCCCTACTCCTCTCAGTGGCAGACAGCCATGGACGCAGAGATGGCATCCTGGAAGTCCACAGGCACCTACGTCGACGAGGTTCCCCCTCCTGGGGCGAACATCGTCGATGGTATGTGGATTTTCAGGGTGAAGCGGCCGCCAGGTTCTCCGCCTGTCTTCAAGGCTCGTTACGTTGCTAGAGGCTTCAGTCAGCGTCAGGGGGTCGACTTCTTCCAGACTTTCTCCCCCACCCCGAAGATGACCACTCTTCGGGTTCTGCTGCACGTTGCTGCTCAGCGTGACTACGAGCTTCACTCTCTTGACTTCAGCACAGCGTTCCTGCAGGGCAGCCTGCACGAGGAGATCTGGCTGCACCGCCCACCTGGCTTTACTGGGTCGTTTCCCCCTGGTACCCAGTGGAGTCTCCGCCGGCCAGTCTACGGTCTCCGCCAGGCGCCACGTGAGTGGCACGACACACTGAGGACTACTCTTGCGGCTCTTGGGTTCGCGCCGTCTACTGCTGACCCGTCGCTGTTTCTGCGCACAGACACGTCGCTGCCGCCGTTCTACATTCTCGTGTACGTCGACGACTTGGTCTTTGCTACTGCTGACACTGAGGCACTCGCTCGTGTGAAGTCGGAGCTGCAGAAGAGACACACCTGCACTGACCTGGGTGAACTGCGTAGCTACCTTGGCTTGCAGATCACCCGGGACAGAGCTCGCCGCACCATCACCCTGACTCAGTCACACATGGTGCAGCAGGTCCTTCAGCGCTTCGGCTTCCAGTTCTCCTCACCACAGGCCACACCTCTGGCTACCAGCCACTCGCTCTCAGCTCCACCTTCGGACGAGTCCGTAGAGCCGAGTGGCCCGTACCCAGAGCTTGTAGGCTGCCTCATGTACCTGATGACTTGCACGCGACCTGACCTCGCGTACCCTCTTAGCATCCTTGCTCGTTACGTTGCGCCTGGGAGACACAGGCGAGAGCACTGGGAGGCTGCTAAGAGGGTGCTGCGTTACCTGTGCAGTACATCAGGCATGGGGCTGGTGCTTGGAGGACGCGACAGAGTTGTCCTCACTGGTCACTCGGACGCCTCTTGGGTGGACGACCTGGCTACGCAGCGGTCGTCACAGGGTTACACCTTCAGCCTTGGCTCAGGTTCTGTCTCGTGGCGGTCCACCCGCTCTTCCTCTGTTCTTGGCTCTAGTTGTGAGGCTGAGATCTACGCGGGAGCCATGGCTGCACAGGAGTTACGCTGGCTCACCTACCTGCTGACTGACTTGGGAGAGCGGCCTAGTTCTCCTCCAGTTCTGTACGGTGACAACAAGGCGGCTCTTGCCTTGTGTCAGGAGCACAGACTGGAGCACAGGACGAAGCACATTGCTCTTCGCTACTTTTTTGCTCGAGAGCTTCAGCAGCGCGGTCAGCTTCGGCTTGTGTACGTGGACTCGAAGGCCAACACTGCTGATATCTTCACCAAGGCACTCCCGCCTAGTGATCATCAGCGGCACTGTACTTCTTTAGGCCTTGTGTCCACGTTTCCTCACTTGCTCACTGCTTGACATTCTTTGTACTGTACTTTATATATATCTTGTTGCTTGCTTGCTAGGTTTTGATCACTGTGTTGCTTGTCTTGTACTATATCTAGCACTGCATGTGAACTGGCCTTGTGGCCTTTACTTGTGCTCGGAGTGTGGTGACGTTGTGATCCACCCTGGGCTTTGTTTTGCTTTGCTGGACTGGTCTTGTGACCCTTTGTTCTCCCCCACTTTGCCTATGGGGGTGTGTTAAACTGTATTATGCTTGTAGGCTGTAGTGGGGTAGCCAATATGGGGTACAACCCCAACTAGGGTTTCATATTTGTACCCAAACTTCTGTTAGTTGATTCATTCTTGCCTAGTTATTCTGAGACCCTTGATATCAGGGTAAAATACCCTGATTACCCTGATTTCAGGGTTGACATAACCCCCTTGCCCTGAAGAATCAGGGTCTACGTTTTTCAAGCCTTGAGGTTTCAGGATGTCTGTGTTGTATCACCCTGAGATTTCAGAGTAGTGTACACCTGCCTGCCCTGAGGCGTCAGCGTTCTTGTATGGCGTACCCTGAAACAGGTACACTGTGCGCCTAGGGGGCCAGTCTTTGATTTCCGAGAGTTGGCGCCGAAAACACGCGAGTCGCCCACCACCACTCACATTGACGACAAAATGGCCCACATGGGGCAACATACAGCGATGCGGCAGGCGTGACTGCCAGTTACGGTACCCCCTTTACACCCACCACGAACACTTTACCATATGCACGAACTCAAACGTCTGCTGCTGCATATCCCTAGTTGACCAATCGTAGCACATTGTTAGTCAAGTTCCCGCGTGTTGCCTCTGTGCGCTACCAGCATTGCCCAAGGCGTCTGCCAACTCCCATCACCCCACCCCTCTCAAGCCAGTGCAGTGCATGTTGGTGGCACCTGGCCACCTCGTAGTAGTAGTAATCCACCAGGCGAACATAGTGTAGCAAATACACAAACAAAAAAATACTGCATGCAAAAAAAAAAAAAAAAAATGCCTTGAAGTTTCAGGGTTAAGGTCTGGAATGCCCTGAGAAATCAGGGTCCCCCTAGGGGCTCTGCCCTGAGGAGGACACGCAATTTTGAGCCATGCCCTGAGGGCCCAGGGTCCCTAAAAATGAATCTGAGGCCCTGGGTTCCGACTTCTTTCCTTGAGTCATTTTGACTGAGGTTAATTGTCCGAGAAGGCGACTCATGGTAACTGGTTCTGTTGCCATGTATGAATTGCGCAGGTGCTCCCAAAATACTTGTGTAGGAGAGCACTCCAATTTGTAGGAGCGAATGCCAAGCTGCTCGACGGGGGAGAGATTTCAGAGAAGAGCAGTATACGCGAGGAGTGACTCGTGGTAGTACTAATTCTTCTCTTGGAGAGTTCCTTCTGCTAGAAAATGTAAGCTCCCGATGTGATACATCCAGATCTGCGCGGTGGTAGTGAGGAGCTTGAATTCGAATCTCCACGTATAGAAATCCTTTCCGTCGAAAGGCGTTGAAGTCTTCATATTTGTTAAGACGAATTTTGTTTGCATTGTTACAATTGTCTCTGACTGTGCGCGTTGTTGACTGTCGTGCGCAGGAGCTGAAGCTTGACGATTGTCAAATGTGAATGGCCTCTCAGAGTTGACGCGGCGGTCTTCTCCTGGAAGAGGTAGTCCAGCAACTCCTCTTGCATAACTTGAGCCGTCAATGCTCATGGCTTGATGGCTCTCAAGAGCGTTGATGCGTGCGACGAGCTACTCAACGAGGGCGGCGCTAACGGGGTCACCGCTGATGGCGCATTAGTTTTTCCTGTTGGTGGGCCCGGAGAGTCTGCAATGGTTTTCCCTTCAGAAGCCATAGCGATGCAGAGTTGTAATAAATATTTAATCGATAGATATGTAAAGAGTCTGCCCTAGGAAGAACAGGAACTTAGTAGACCTTATATTCCACTCTAACTCTCATACCATTTTTATATAACCGGGAATCGTAGTGGATATGATAGGACTTGCTAAGTTGTAAAAAGACAATGAATTCTTGTAATGACCTTGTAAATCATAGATAAAAAGAGAACAAGATGGTTAGAGAATTAGAGTACAAGAGTATAAATAGCACTCCTAACTAGCCATGTACACTGAGGGGTACATTCGATTATTCAATTGTATTGCTACAATAACCGCGACTATTGCTAGTGTCAAACTGTTATAATGTTTATATTCTGTAGGCTGTAGTGGGGTAGCCCATAACGGGTAACGACAACCCAATTAGGGTTAGTACTTGTACCAACTTTCTGTTCAATGCATTCATCCTCGTTCAGTATTCTGACATGGTTTCAGAGCAGGTCCTATTCGAGGACTGTTTTTTTTAGGGCCCACCGAATAGTACCCTGCCCGTCGCGCTGCCCCACCAGTCGCGCTGCCCCACCAGTCGCGCTGCCCTGCCTTGCCCTGCGTAGCGCCGCTGCCCGCGCACGCCCTGCCCTGCCCTGCGTTGCGCCGCCCCGCGCACGCCCTGCCTTGCATCGCGCCGCCCCGCGCACGCCCTGCCCTGCGTCGCGCGCGCCGCGTCTGCCCTGCCCTGCCCTGCGTTGCGCCGCCCCGCGCACGCCCTACCCTGCGCTGCGTCGCGCTGCCCCGCGCACGCCCTGCCCTGCCCTGCGTTGCGCCGCCCCGCGCACGCCCTGCCCTGCGTCGCGCCGCCCCGCGCACGCCCTGCCCTGCGTCGCGCTGCCCGCGCACGCCCTGCCCTGCGTCGCGCCGCCCGCGCACGCCCTTTCCTGCCCGCGCGCCGCCCTGCCCTGCCCGCGCGCAGCGCTGCAGCCTGCCGCGCCGCCCTTTTCCTGCCCGCGCGCTGCCCAGCTAGCCGTGCACCGCCCTTTCCTGCCCGCGCGCCGCCCTGCAGGCTGCCGCGCTGCCCAGCCCTGCCCTACGCACCGCCCTTCCCTGACCGTGCGCCGCCCTGCCCTGCCCTGCGCGCCTCCCTAGTGCACACGCGCCGCCCTGACCGTCGCGCCGTCTTGTTGCCTGCGTGCTGTCCTTCACGTTACGCGCTACCCTCTCTGCTAGCTATGGCTACCTTCGGCGTTCTCGTTGTTTGACCACACGTCTGGAGCCTCTCTCGCCCCTCCCGACACAGCTGACAGTGCGACTCGCTCACAGTGGCTTACCTGTGATGCTAGTGCTCGCTTAGCCGTTCGCAAACACATGCCGTTAGCCGAACGCGCTCACTTTGGCCAGCAAAAGACTGCCAAAGCCTTGTTCGACGCTGTAGTCGCTCGTTACTCCTCCCCTGCCACTGCTGCTCTCGGCCGCCTTATACTGCCCTACCTTTTTCCCGAGATGTCAGCCTTTGCCACATTCGATGACCTCATCACCCACCTTCGCACTAGCGACACTCGCTACCGCGCCGCGCTTAAAGCCGAGTTCCTAGACAAGAACCCGCCCCCGATGTACATCACTCTCTACTTCATAGTCACCCGCCTCCCTGACTCTCTTCGCGCAGTCAGGGACCACTTTCTCGCCCTTGACCCCACAGACCTCACTGTCGACCTGCTCGAGAAGCACCTCCTTGCAGCTGAGACTAGCATAGTCGCTGTAGGTGCTGCTCGTGGCACTCCTCGCACTCCCTTCTTTGAGGGGTGTTCCCCCTCCCCCCTTGCCCCCTCCTACGCTGCTGCTGTTGCTGTTGACTTCCTTGGTGCTGAGGAGGTCGGGGCTGCGTCTGCTTCTAGTGGGAGGCGCCGGAGCGGCAAGGGCAAAGGAGGCAAGAGTGTTGGAGGTGGCAGCAGGGGAGGCGGTGGAGGTGGCGGTGGTGGCGGTGGGAGTGGTGGCGGGACTTGGGGCGTCGGTGGCGGCGGTGGTGGTAGCGGTGGGAGTAGTGGCGGCGCTGGTGGTGGCAGAGGGAGTGGTGGAGGCGCTGGTGGCGGCTGTGGGAGTGGTGGCGGTGGTGGGAGTGGTGGCGGCGGCAGTGGTGGAGGTCGGGGTGGAGCCGTTCAGAGGGGAGGTTCTGGTAGTTGCCAGAGGCACCAGCAATAGCGTCCGCATGAGACCCCTTCGCCCCAGCAGCTTCGTGAGTGGTTTGCTCAGCGTGGGGCGTCTGGGGGTAGTGTTCGCTGCCCGTACGTCATTCGCACAGGTGACCGCGCTGGTCAGACGTGCGGAAAGTATCACACACAGCACCGCTGCTTCTCCCGCCTTGACGACGCTTGGCGCGCAGAGTTTGGCGACGAGGCTGAGCTCCCCCGCTGGCTAGAGCTGCTTAGGTCTGGTGTTGATATCTTTGCTCTTGACTATGACGCTATCCTTGCTGCCATGTATGCTTTGACCGTAAGTGCTGAGGGTGACTGCTACCTGTGTGTGCCGCCCGACCCAGGTATAGAGGCTGCTGCTCTAGGTGCTAGTGAGTCTACTCTCTCTACTATTGCGCGTGCTGAGGCCTTGCACACATTCACGCTTGACTCAGGTGCAGGGCTGTCGTTTCGTTTTGGCCCCCCCAGACAAATCAGGGGGCCCGGCATGTACGACCCTGTATTTAGCAGGGTTGGGTGAATCTCGGCCCTTTAGGCTTCAGGGATGCAATTTATTCCTCCCTTTGAATTAGGTTTGGTACGATACTCTGAGATTAACAACAACAAGCAAACAAAAAACCACTAGTTCATGTCATTTCACTACGCACGCTTAGCAGGCCCCGTAGCCTGGCAGGCAGCACTGATGATCTTGTGCACGAGGGTGGGGTAGTCATCTTGCCACTCTGAGGGTGTTTTGCTAATGCCATGCCAATTCATGTTGTGATTGGCAAAGTTAGGGAGAAAGTACTAAGTTGTGATTGCCGATTCATTTTGTTAGGGAGCGAAGTTGTGATTGGCGCAAGTACTAAGTAAGGTTGAGTGAAATTTGGGGCCTAACCACACCCAAATCTGCAATCTGGTCAGGACAGAAACGGGGGGAAGAGAAGATTGGAGGGGTTGTGGGGGAGAGGAAGGTGTGTGTGGGGGGCTCAAGAGAATCTGTTCCAGGGCTCGCCTAGAATCTACACTTTACACACCAGGCCTCAGCCCAAAATCAGCCCTGTAAGGAATCAGGGCCAGAAATTTTCCAACCCATCAATTTCAGTTTCCAAGGGTAAATTAGCCCTGGAATTCAAGGTCCAGCAGGGCAAACGCCCTGCAAGCGACAGCCCTGGACTCAGGTGCTTCCCGCTGTTTCTTTCGCGACAGTACCACAGTCACACCACTCCCTGCACCCGTTGCAGTCTCACTGGCTGACCCCTCTGGGGGCCCGGTTCTTGCACGTTCCTCCACTGTTCTCCCGTGTCCGGCGGTTCCGTCCGGCTCACTGTCAGGTCTCCACCTCCCCTCGTTCTCGACAAACTTGGTGAGCAATGCAGTCCTTCAAGACGCATGAGTGGGTTGATACCTTTACCCCTGGAGGGCAGCGTGTTGACGACTACACGCGTTACACCATGGTCTTCCCCTTGCGCAGCAAGGGGGAGGTCCCTGATGTCTTGATCCCTTGGATCCGCGCTGTCCGTCTCCAGCTCCGCGAGCGGTTCCGCACGGACCTTCCTGTCCTGCGTCTGCACTCTGACAGAGGCGGTGAGTTCTCCTCCAACCTCTTGCGGGACTTTTGTCGTGGGGAGGGCATCCTCCAGTCGTTCACGCTTCCGGCCTCCCCACAGCAGAATGCTGAGCGCCGCATTGGCTTAGTCATGGAGGTGGCTCGTACCTCCATGATCCATGCGGCTGCTCCCCATTTTCTGTGGCCGTTTGCAGTCCGGTACGCTGCGCATCGGCTCAACCTCTGGCCCCGTGTCTCCTTGCCGGAGACCTCGCCTACACTACGCTCAACGGGGGAGGTTGGCGATGTGTCGGTGTTTCGGGTCTGGGGTGCTCGTGCCTTTGTCCGCGATACCTCCGCGGACAAGCTCTCCTCCCGCGCCATTCCCTGTGTCTTCCTTGGCTTTCCCCCTGATGCGCCTGGCTGGCAGTTTTACCACCCCACCTCGCGCCGTGTTCTGTCCTCTCAGGACGTCACGTTTGACGAGTCGGTTCCCTTCTACCGTCTCTTCCCCTACCGCACAGCCCCTCTCCCCCCCCTGCCGCTCCTCCTCGCTCTAGGTCCCCCCCCTCCGGTAGACCCCCTCCCCCCTCAGGGTCCTGCTCCTTTAGGTGTGTCTCAGGTAGACCCCCTCTCCTTGGCTGAGCCTGTCGAGGTCACTGGCGACTCTGGTGCTGCTGGGGGTGGTGCTGCTCGGGGTGCTGCGTCTGGGGGTGCTGAGCCTGCGGGTGCGGAGCCTGGGGGTGCTGAGCCTGAGCGTGCGGAGCCTGGGTGTGCTGAGCATGCGGGTGTGGAGCCTGGGGGTGCTGAGCCTGCGGGTGCCGAGCCTAGGGTTGCTGGGCCTGAGGGTGCGGAGCCTGGGGGTGCTGAGCCTGCAGGTGCGGAGCCTGGGAGTGCTGAGTCTGGGGGTGCTGAGCCTAGGGGTGCTGCGTCTGCTGGAGGTCCTACGGGTGCCTTGCCGCAGCAGTCTAGCCGGCGGGAGCCTCTCTCACCACAGCAGCTGCGCGAGTGGTTTGCTCGGCGCACCCGCCTTCGGAGTGGCACTGCTAGAGCCGGAGGCGCTGCAGCTTGAGGCATTGGAGCTGGAGGCGCTACAGCTTGAGGCACTGGAGCTGGAGGCGCTGGAGGTACTGGAGCTGGAGGTCGTGGAGCTGCTGGTACTGGAGGTACTGGAGCTAGAGGTACTAGAGCTTGAGGCGCTGGAGCTGTAGACCCAGGAGCGGGAGGTGCTGACACTGGAGGCACTGGAGCTGGCGGTACTGGTGCTGGAGGCACTGTGCAGTGGCGACCATTTTTCTTGCCACTGCCGCAGCTGTTACTGCTACCACCTGCCTCGGTGCTCCGTCAGGTTCTTAGTCTTCCTTCGTCCACTGCCCTTCCTCCAGACTCACCGCTGCCTGCCCCCCCTCGTTACACTGAGCAGCCAGTCTCCCTTACAGAGCGTCGTGAGCCTGTGTCTCGTCCGGCCTCACCAGTTCGCACTGTTCGCCGTGCTCGTCGTGTTCCCCGTCCTCGTCCTCCACCTGTCCCCGGCACGCACACTATGGCACTTCGTTCTTCCTCTGTTCCGCAGCGTGTTGCTCTGCCGTCTCCTCCAGCGTCCTCTCTTCCTGACGTTCCGGACCCTGAGTCTGACTTGGTTCGTGCTGCCAGCCCTACTGTCACACGTCTCCTCGCCACTGTTGTCACTGACCCTTCTTTTGAGTCCACAGCTGCGTCTGCCTTAGTTGCTGAGCTTGTTGACTTTGCTGGCTGTTGCGTGTCGTCTAGACTATGCCACTAGTCTTGTTGCTGTGTCTGAGTCTGTCTGTCCTCCGTCCGTTGGGGGTGAGTGTGCTCTTGGCACGGACGTCCTTGAGGACAGGCAGGAGGACTTTGAGTGTCTTGCAGCTGCTGTACCTCATCTCGTGTCCATGCTGATTGCACCTGAGGGAGACACGGATTCACTGGACATCCCGACCCCGCGTTCTTACGCAAAGGCGATTACGAGTCCCTACTCCTCTCAGTGGCAGACAGCCATGGACACAGAGATGGCATCCTGGAAGTCCACAGGCACTTACGTCGACGTAGTTCCCCTTCCTAAAGGCGAACATAGTCGATGGCATGTGGATTTTCAGGGTGAAGCGGCCGCCGGGTTCTCCGCCTGTCTTCAAGGCTCGTTACGTTGCACGAGGCTTTAGTCAGCGACAGGGAGTTGACTACTTCCAGACCTTCTCCCCTACCCCGAAGATGACCACTCTTTGGGTGTTGCTGCAGGTTGACGCTCAGCGTGACTACGAGCTTCACTCTCTTGACTTCAGCACAACTTTCTTACAAGGCAGTCTGCACGAGGAGATCTAGCTGCGCCGCCCATCTGGCTTAACTGGGTCGTTTCCTAAGGGTACCTAGTGGAGCCTCCGACGGCCAGTCTACGGTCTCCGCTAGGCGCTTCATGAGTGGCACGAGACACTGATGACGACACTTGCGGCTCTTGGGTTTGCTCCTTCCACTGCTGACCCGTCGTTGTTTCTGCGCACCGACACTTCACTGCCTCCTTTCTACATTCTCGTATACATTGATGATTTGGTCTTTGCCACTGCTGACTCGGAGGGACTGGCTCTTGTGAAGTCGGAGCTACAGAAGAGACACACG
The DNA here is from genome assembly GCA_947470075.1 of Closterium sp. Yama58-4. Taxonomy (NCBI): domain Eukaryota; kingdom Viridiplantae; phylum Streptophyta; class Zygnematophyceae; order Desmidiales; family Closteriaceae; genus Closterium; species Closterium sp. Yama58-4. Next base: position 501,596 of record CANIUD010000911.1, on the reverse strand, counting down.
TCCACTGACCTGGGTAAGCTGCGCAGCTATCTTGGTTTGCAGATCACCGGAGAAAGAGCGCGGCACACCATCACCCTGACTCAGTCACACATGGTGCACCAAGTCCTTAAGTGCTTCAGCTTCCGGTTCTCCTCGCCACAGTCCACTCCTCTGCCTACCGGTCATTCGCTCTCAGCTCCACCTTTGGACGAGTCTGTAGAGCCGAGTGGCCCGTATCCAGAGCTTGTGGGCTACCTCATGTACCTGATGACCTGCACTCGACGTGTCCTTGCGTACCCTCTTAGCATCCTGGCACGCTACGTTGCGCCCGGCCGCTAAGAGGGTGTTGCGCTACCTGTGCAGTACATCAGGCATGGGGCTCGTGCTTGGAGGACGGAGTTCAGTTGTCCTCACTGGACACTCAGACGCCTCTTGGGTTGACGACCTGGCTACGCAGCGGTCGTCACAGGGTTACACGTTCAGCCTTGGTTCCGGCTCTGTTTCTTGGCGGGCTACCCGATCTTCTTCTGTTCTCAGCTCCTGTTGTGAGGCTGAGATCTACGCGGGAGCCATGGCTGCACAGGAGTTACGCTGGCTCACCTACCTGCTGACCGACTTGGGAGAGCGGCCTTGTTCTCCTCCAGTTCTGTATCTAGACAACAAGGCCGCGATTACCTCATGTCAGGAGCACAAACTGGAGCACAGAACGAAGCACATCACTCTGCGTTACTTCCTTGCTCGAGAGTTGCAGCAGCGTGGTCAGCTTCGTCTTGCTTACGTGGCCACTCGGGCCAATACTGCTGATATATTCACCAAGGCACTTCCGCCTAGTGATCATCAGCGTTTCTACACTGCTTTAGGCCTCGTGTCTGCTTCGTCTCACTTGCTCACTGCGTGACTTTGCTTGTATTGTGCTCGATGTATTTTTCTGCATGCTTACACGTGCTGGGTAGTGATCACTGTACTGTTTGCTCTCTTTTATATAACTCTGCATGTGAACTGGCCTTGTGGCCATTTGCTTGTGCTCTGAATGTATGGTGACTTCGTGATCGATCCACCCTGGGCTTGCTTTGCTTTTCTTGACTGGTCTTGTGACCCCTTGTTCTCCCCCACTTTGCCTATGGGGATGTGTCAAACTGTTATAATGTTTATATTCTGTAAAGTGCCCATAACGGATACAACCTAATTAGGGTTAGTACTTCTACCAACTTTCTGTTCAATGCATTTATCCTCGTTCAGTATTCTGACAGCTAGATTCGGTAGTTGCATCGTTACAGCGTGTAGCCTCTGAATAAAGGTTACCAAATGGCGGCATAATGTCCGAGTGCGGTTGCTGATGGTCAACTGCTGAGGCTGTGCACGGAACTTTCAACTGTCGTGTGCTCTATATGAGCTAGTGCGATATTGATACGAGAGTGTTGTCTCGTTATGAAGCGGTATTTTAAGACGAACTTTCGTTAATGTTATAATAACCGTTTGGTTATTCCAACGAATATAACGAACCTATTCAAACTTCGTGAAACTAGCATGCATAGGGTGTACTTACCTGTGAAGCATGCTGTTGTGCGATGCTTACGCGCTGGCTGTACTGCGACCAATACGAAGGCAGAGTTATCAAAAATAAATTTCCGATAAACTTTCTTTCGATAAGGTCAAATTCAGGGACCACAGAATCGATAATCTGTTAAGTCAGGAACCACTAATATGTTAGTCTGATACAGTATACTTAAAATCAGGGATAGAAAAAATATTATTCTGATACTCAATAATTCTAAAATTTCAGTCTCTACAAAGTGGAAGGTCTGAAATCACCCTGAAATCAGGGTAATTACCCTAGTAAAAATAGCTCTGGTTGGCAGCATTCTTTAGGGAGGCATCAACCTTGTTTAGAGTTAATCCCTCCCAGATGCATGCATTTCTAGCATTGATTTGAGTTTTTTTTTCTATTTTTAAGGTGCGTTATTTTTCTGGGTATGATGCTGCAAGTCTCTTCTCCTCTAGAATCGATGTCATGCTCAACTGGCAATAACGTTAGGCGAGTAAGCACCCATCGATAATTTGATGTGCTTTATAACGTGAATATTCGTTATGGCCTTGTTCCCAACTCTTGCACCTTGGTTTGTGGTTGTTGCCTGGTTTGAAGTTTAAATTTAGGACCTTCAACATTGGCTTTTTGTCTAAGCACGCTGACAACAAGCACGACCACAGGCGGGCAATGGCATCTGGTGTCGCGTTCTGCCCGATGGAGCTCCCCTCCCCTCCGCCTGCTGGTCCAGCTGTCTTGTCCTACAAATTTCAGTGTAGTCCGCATCTTGACAACCTGCACGATAACTGTTTCCTTTTGTTCTGTTTTTGGTTCCGGTGGTAACTAGAACTGTACAACCCTGGAACTGTACATCCCTTTGGTGGATCGGATTTTGCTTTTTGGTCGTTCTGTTTTTGGTTTTGGCGCGAGCAGCTCACAGCTTCTTTCTTGGTTGGATGTGGTGGAGGGACGATTTGATGTTTGGCGGTCAGACAAAAAGACAGGTCAGGGGCCTAGAGCGACACCTAGATTGTCGAACCTCCCGAACCAGGTCTGTCTCGAGCCTCCCCAAACCAATCTACAGTGTCTCCTCCCTCAACCGAAACTCCTTGCTCTGTCCTTCCTGACCTCAACCACACTGCATGGCGACGATCAGGCGTGGTTTTGGAACTTTCAACGCTTGTAGCCAGGAAGGTCCTGGTAACCAAAACAAATATACCACCGCTGGTGGTTCGTTAGAGTTCAGTTACCATGTAATGCGAAGATGCTGACTCTTTTGCAGGTACAACTTTCGCACTGAGCCCTCGCCCATCCGTGTGTTTCGTTTTCAGTAGCATCATCATTCCACGAATAGGCGAGGTTGGGCAAGGTCTGCCCTTGCGTGCACGACCTTCTTTCCACCATCATCGTTCCTTCTAGCCACCGTTATCTCGCTCCTTCCAAAGCCATTTCTACCATCACTTCAGTGTCAGGGGAGTTTTTTTCTGTGCAGCCAGCTTGATTTTTTTGGCCTTGGCTGTGTTTCTATGCAGCATTAGTTTAAAATTACCTCTTCAAGAAAGTTGGACCTTCAATCACGAGCTTCTTCCGCTACCAAAATGCCTACTAAATCGATGCGGTCGGGATTAGTTGATGGAAAAGTACAGCGACCCTGTAAAGAGAATGCGTCTTTTCCCATTGTTTCTAAGGATCTTGAATCTCAGGGATTGATGCCGGATGAAGTTCAGGCGCCGCCTGTAAACAGCCGCTATAATAGTTATATTTTCAGAAAATCAGAACTTTTAGGACGTCCGGCAGTTTTTTTCCGAGTTACGCGGGTGTTGTTCGTCGTCACCATGGTTGGATTCGCGGCGATGCTTTGCATTTTCTCCCCTCCGCCAAGTTTGATCGGCACATCAAACTCTCGTCTCCCCAACGGCGGCCTCACCGGCGTTTCCTCCGGCGCCGCGCGGCGCGTTCCCGTCGCGTCGTTAGGAGAAGAAAGAACCGTCAATGTAGGCAGCGTGGGAGAATTTCAGCCTGTCATCAGCGCTTTTACTGGCGAAGCTGCTTTCACAAGCGACATGGCTCGCGATGGCGGCTTGTGCATCGCCATCCCGTCCTCCCCGCGCGTTCCTCGCCGCGATTCGCCGCCTCAAAGCTCGGATTCTCAGCCGTCGGATGTTGATCGCACGGTGGACGAGGCCGCACGCTCTGCTGATCGTATGGTGGAGCTTTTGAAGGCGCTGGACGAGCAGAGAGCGAAAGGGTATCTGAAAGAGGGGACAGTGAGAATTGTCGTCGACAGTGCCGGATGTAACATTAATAAACTTTCGTTTTGACGGTTTGGGCGGAGCAAATAGAAAAGAGGATGAGGGGATGGACGGGAACGGCGGTAGCAGCGCCGCGGAAGGAAGGACTTACTTCAGGAAGTTGATTCGGCGAGGCCGGAGTGAGAACAACGAATTCAGGATACCGGATCATGTGCGGGCATACGCACAAGAGGCAAATGTCACTGATGACTATGCCAGATCTCTCCTTGAAGCCATTCATTCTTCTTGGTCTTTGAATTACCTGATCGAGCCGCACTCGCGTTCCATCCGCGAAGCTTCCCTCAACATCAGCATACCTGTCCAGGTCATCACAGCGAATCAAGCGTCTTGTGACCTTCTAAACGATCCAGACCGGCTTCTTCGGACAGTGCCACGTCAGCATGTGGAAAAGGACGGGTGGCAGAAGTGGCGGTGGCATGCCAAGCTGGCCATCTCCATTTTCCAGCGTCCCAAAGTTGTCCCCAAGAGTCCGAACGGACTCTTTCTGGACGGATTCCGGACGTGCAGAAAAAGAGACTTTTTGGACCAAGGCCTGCTACATTCCGGAGTCTGTTTTAGGTCCGACCAAAGAGTCCGCGAAGAGTCCATTTGGACAATACGAAAAGCGAAGGCAATATGTGTACATCACGTACCCGATATACTAAGATGCGTTTTACCAATAAAATTTATACCCAACCATTGTTTACATGATTTTTAATAAAGAACATGCAAAGGCATTTCTACTTATACAAACTGCTAGAAACTAAATAATGCATTGCCAGATAAATATACGAACCCCCATTAGTTAATGCTTAAAAGAAAAATAACCTGCACGGATTGAAGAACAATATTGAATGAGCCACAAGGTCCATTCCAAAAAATAATAACTACAAAATTGCTTATACTAAAACGTACAAACCGTGGTGACTGATGACACATTGTCCAACAAGGTTGAAAATAGTCACCAGAAACGATTGAAACAAACATCTCCATTTACACGGTGATTAATACATCTCTGAATACAAGAAAAACCAATAAGTACAAGACACACTGGCTATATCAACAAATCATTAAGCAAATTGAGCACCACCTTTGATGGGGCCTCTTACCAGCAACAGGGTAAGCAGCACCCGTCACGACCCTTTGCAGCGTCCTGACAAAGCAGCGCCCGACGCGTACCTTAGTGATAGAGAACTAAATGGCGGCTGTGAAATATTAAACAAAACCTTCAGATTGCGAGCACTTTCAAAGGGGAGGAAACAAACAAAACCGCGAAATCAACGTGAAGCTTGTATGTACGTATAAGTCGGTAACCACAAAAAATGCCAACATTGAATCAAACAAACCGACCTGCGTGATGACACATTCACCCTCTATGAAGGAAATCTTCACCAAATGCAACTGAAACAAACATCAGAAGGTAAGCGATGATTAGCAACCGTTAACACACAGGTTCATATTGAATTAAACAATGTAATTACCGCTCTTCATCGCGCCTCTAAGCAGCAGCCGCATTAGCAGCGCCCGTCGAGCACTTAAGTTGCACCCATCTCGTCTCTTAGCAGCACCCGCCGTAGCAGCGTCAGTCTCGCTCCTTAGCAGCGCCCATCGCGCTCCTTAGCAGTGCCCGTAGCGCTCCTTAGCAGCGCCCGAAGTTGAATAACTTGTTACGTAAAAAGAAGACCGTCAAATGCTGCACTGGGGATAGATAGATATTGGAAATAGGAGCGGTATAAGTAAACGACGTCATGGAATGCGTTATTCTGGTTGTATGAATGAATAAAAAACGTAGGACCGCGCACATCTCAGCAAGCGATGAACACCATGACATTGTTGCATAGAAAAGCAGAAACTGGATTTATAAACCTAAATGTATAACATCCGCAAAGCTAGATTGGTTCTACAAAAGTCGTAGTGCTAGGCTAACCAAAACAGATCGTGCGAACAAATGTTGGGCAAGAAATGCTCGAGTGAAAAGCTCAGTTTAAAAAATGGAGCATCTAGATCTGAAAGGGATGGACAAGTCGAGAGTGGTTGGGGGATGAGTTTGGTAAGGTGTGTAGGTAGCTGTGGCTAATGTTTTCCGAGCCTAACCTGCACAGGAAGGCGTTTGTGTGGCAGGTGGTGTGACAGGTGGCAACCCTGGCAACAGGTGTCAACATGTTGCGAAGGAGTTTTTGATTGGATTTTGAGTTTAATTGAACCAACTTGCTTGGTTTACAACCGAGTTAGCGTAGTGGTTACGAATCGCGCGTGCGATTGGGAGATCGCGAGATCGATTCTAGCTAGTAAAAAGCAACTTATAATTGGGAGTGTTCGTTTTCTTTCCTAATCTAACAATTTTGTGTTCGGTATAGTGCACCAGGCAAGCATCGATCCCCGACCTTCTGCATAGTAACATGAATCGGAGACTTCTTGGACAGATTCCGGATACTTCGCGTTTTGGCTAATTTTCGGACATTTTTAGACCCTTCAATTTTGGGTGAAGACTCTTTTTGGACACTTTTGGGGGGTCAAATGACACAATGTGGACCACCTAGCTGGCCGGCTGCATTTCGGACCGACACTTTTTGGTGATGGCACTGGATTTTGTCCACGTCATGGAGTGTATGGCTGCAAATCCACGTCATTTCCTCCTCTTACAAGATGACACATTACCCGTCAAAATGTGGGACCTTGGGATTGACATATTCATTTCCAAGGATCTCAAAGACAAGCCAGACTGGGATCTGCTATCTCTCTACCATCCAGCTTCTTATTTCTGGCCAATAATGCATGGTGACAAATACCTGGTTCCCTGCTGTGCGCAAGCTCTGCTCTTCAACTCAACTGTTGCTGCACCCATTGTTTCCTACGTGGAGGAGAATTGGTTTGCTGCACCTATGGATCTTCTCATCCATAAGTATTTGACGGAAAGAGGTCGTCAAGCATATGTACACCAACTATCCTTGTTTCAGCATAAAGGGGACGTGCGAAGTGGAGGGCAGGCTGCTATTGGATATCATATCGATACTGCATTTAGGGAGAATATCGTGGAGGAGAAGCACTACTTAGACAGTATACCACCACATAACACATCTGAGGATGAAATGTTTTCCGTAGCTTGATTTGAATGAATCGACTAGCGAAACCTGCAACATACCATATCGAATCGGAATTACAGAATGTAGCTCCTCATATGATCACCTTTCACTTCCAACATGACCTGGCAATGTACCATTAGCGTAACAGCACAACACGGTATGCTAATTTCTAACTAGAGCTCGTCATGCTGCTCTGCAGGCAAAGGTGGAGATGGCAAAGTCAACTCTGGTGGTAACAATCCTTCTGGCTCTTTTGAATGCGCCTCTGCAGAATCGGATTCGGGTGACTGTGACTGCAAGAGCGACGAGCACCCCTCCTCGAGCCGATCATACACATCATGCAGCAGTTGTTTCTTAGCGATACGGTACTGTAGCACCAGCTCCCGTTCCATGAGCGTTTTGACTACCTCTTCTGTGCACACCTCCTCCACACCTTCTGCTCCATCTTCCCCTTCCCTTTCCTCCTCCTCCCCTTCCTCTCCCTTCACTCCATCTTCTTTCTCAATCTTTCCATCGACCCACCAGCACTTCTCCAGCTGCTTCAGGCGTCGCCGATCCTCGTCGATAGGCGTGGACCAGCTCGCCAAGGCCTGCCGAACCTCATCTCGAACCAGATCCGCTCCAGCGAGGAGGCTCGTGAGCTCGTGGTCTGTCAAGCCTATGGATTGGGCCATGTCAGCACACGTTCCGCTGTAGATGTGCCAGCCGAACCACACTGAGGCTTGGGCCAAGCCTGAATAATTGGGCTCTGGTGGCAATTGTGACAGCATGGTAGGGTGACAAAAACGAGGGTTTTGGAAAGGAGTGAAAGATTGATGCTAAAAAAGAAACAGGCAGCAACAGGCATGTAAAGTTAAGCAACAGAAACAAGAGAATGGAAGTATTGCAAACCAAAACCACCCCCGTTATCCAATACATTCACAACGCACCTTCCCCGTATCCAAACACGTGCCACAGCGACGCGAGGAACATAAGCATGCGTGGGTCCACCTGTCCTCCTGCCCACACCGCATGCTCGCTGCCCTCCCCAAACACATCTGCCTTGGGTCCTGTTATCACCCCCACCTCCTCCTCCACCTTCTCTTTCGCTGCCCTCACATCCTCGGTCGCCCTCCTTAGTAGATACTCCGCCCATAGGTCGAACATGCCCTTCCTGCCCTCCTTTACAGTCACGTTCGCATAGTGCTTGTAGTAGATTTCTGCGAGATCAGCTTCGGAGGAAGTGAGGGGGAACGAGTCGTGCGGGTTCTCGGACGGCACGAAGCCGTACGCTTGTAGAAACATGTCGGTGCTTTTTGTCCCGTAGCTGTTGTACAGCTGGCTGCCAGCTGGCAGGGCGGTGTAGCTGCGGACGACGATGGTGTCGGTCTGCTCGTCCGTCTGTTAGTGCCAAGGGTAGGAGAGGGGGTGAAAAGGATGTGAATAGGAATGTGAAAAATGATGTGAAAAGAATGTGAAAAGGAATGTGAAAAATGATGTGAAAAGAATGTGAAAAGGAATGTGAAAAATGATGTGAAAAGAATGTGAATAGGATGTGAATAGGATGTGAAAAGGATGTGAATAGGATGTGAATAGGATGTGAAAAAGATGTGAAAGAAAGTGAATTGATGGCCAGAAAGAGGGATGACAGCACAGGACGCAAAACAGAAAACTGGGACGGGATTATAGACGGAAATAAGAAAACAGGGGAAAACCCCAGCACGTCTACTCTTCATGTGAAGCCCAAGCAACCACTGACCTGCCAGCCCATGGTGTTGGCGGCGTGGTGGTCAAACAGCTCTGTCAAGGGGAACAGCGCCGTCACGTACTGTGGCTCACTGGACCCACCGCTGCTGCTGGCACCGCTGCAACTGCTGCTCCTGTTGTCATTGCTGTTATTACTGCTGCTGTCGCTGCTGCCATCTTCGCGGCTGTTACCGTAGCTGCAGCTGCTGCTGTTTACAGTGTTGTTGCCGGCAATGCTGCTGGCTGTTTTGCTGAAGGCACGGGAGGACACAACAGCCACGGCCCACATGAACTCCTCCTCGCTCGCATTCCCAATAGCCGCCTTGTCACACTTGTCATACTCTGCCTTGAACGTCTCCCGGTAGGAGAAAGCCTGAGGGGACAGGTGGGGAAACAAGGGGGGGATGGTAAGGGTGTTGGAGAGACAGGTGGCATTGCCGATAGCCGCCTTGTCACACCGCGCGTATTCGGACTTGAACGCCTCCCGGTAGGAGACAGACTGGAGGAGAAGAGGGAAGGGAAGGGCACGTGGGGAAAAGGGGGAGGGAAGCAGCACGTATGACAAGCACCTCAGCTGAACCCACTGAATTACAGGGTTGATGATGCTCCGGGGCTATGAGATGCTCTGGGCCTCCGAGTCAATGACAAAATGAGTCATCTCGTTTTGAGCTGACTCAAATGCCACCAACTCTCTCACCTGCGATTCACTCACTCACTCACTCGATCACTCACCTAGTGATTCACTCACTCACTCAATCCCTCACCTAACGATTTACTTACTCACTCGTTCACTCACCTGGTGATTTACTAACGCACTCACTTATCCACCCACCCACTCACTCACATGGTCGATCATGCTCTGCAGTTCGAACTCCTGTATCAAATCGTCCGGATAAAACACCGGCAGCGGCACATACGCAGGCAGCGAGCGCACATACACGCCCCACTGCGAACCCTCACCGCTCTCCACCTTCCTCTTCTCCCTTATAATCCACGCCGCTAAGATAGAAAACGCCGGCCAGCCGGAGAGAGGGGAGATGTCGGGAGTGAGCGGGTAGGGGTGGGGGAGGGTGATGAGTTGTTCGGGCGAGATGAAGGCGGAGGGGGGCAGGGAGAAGAGCGGCTCGCCTTCGACTAGGTCGCGCGCTGCTACTACCGAGAGACCGCGCCTGGAGAGGGAAAGTGAGAGACCGCAAGGGGGGAACAACTAAGTGGGAGGAAGGAAGAGAGCGAGGGAGTATGGAGAAGAGGAGGTTGTCTTTGAGGAATTCGCGAGCTGATACGGCGGTTAAGCCACGCCGCCTCGGACGAGGGGGGTGTATGTGAGAGGACCGTCACGGCTGGTTGGGAAATGTGACGGTTGGTAGGTAGAGGTCATGGCCTAGATGGGGGAAATGAAGGCGGAGAGGAGCGAAAGCAGATTCCCGGCTTTGACTAAGTCCCGCGGGGGAGACGAAGGCGAGCGGAGGAGGGGGAGCAGAGAATGAGGTGATTGGTGTCTCGCCTTCAATGCTGTCGCTTTATCCGGTTTACTGTCTCACCTTGTACGTGACAACCCGCGGTTGCCACGTGGCTTTCCCACCACAATCTGACGTGGGACAAGGGGAAGGTGAAGTTGCGATATCGAGAGTGGGAGAGAAAAAAGAAATTAAGAATGCACGAATGTCCAGATTTCTGCGAAAGTTACTCGAAGTAACTACAGATTATATGCATTGTACCTGCAAGGGGGAGTTTGGAGTCAGCCCTGTAACTCCCCGTTCCACAAGCCAGTCCATCATGATAGAAGCAATGTGCTCCTCCGTCAAGGCTCCGTCAGAATGGACGGACTCTGTCCTACTCGACTCTGTTCCGTCAGCATTGGACTTGAGCGGTGCGGTCAGCAGCAATGCGAGCAGGAACTTCACAAAAATCATCGTGAATGAGGAATATCTGACGATGCTTCGCGAGAAACAACAGGCAATCATACAAATACGGTGTCGTCAGAGCATAACCTTTCCAAGCAAAGCTGGTATAATCACCAAACCAGAGTGTTCCTGGGTTCAGTGATTAAGTAATAGTCTTGCCTCACAAATCAGTAATAGTCTTGCATGACAAATCAGTGAAAGTCTAGCCTGACAAATCAGTCGTAGTGTCGCCTGACAAATAAGTATTAGTCTTGCCTGACAAATAAGTAACGATCTTCCCTGACAAATGAGTAATGGTCTTCCCTGAGAAACAACTTTGCGGAGCGACAGGCGGATTTCCCAATCGGGAGCGGGAGAGGTGGCAGATCTCCAAAATGCTGGGCGCTCGGTTCATATCGCGTATATCACCACAGGTTGCAACGTTTCTAGTTGGTAATGAAACGAATGAAAATATTTAAAATTGAAAGACCTCGTATACCTCTCAATTGATTCATAAATAAAGCTGCACCGATTTTCTAAGGATTGTTTCTTATTAGACGTAGCAATGGTGGAAGAGCAGATGGGGAAACGAATATATGCAGTTTTATAAGGTTGATGTAAAAAGCAGATAATGTACCGTATGCAGCTCAATTCGACCCGAAAAGTATGACTGGGAACGCTGATACTGGAGACGAAGTTACGTTCTGGCTGCTTGACCTGGAACTAGGTTCACAAGCAGCTCTTTTGCTGCGGGTGACAGGCATTCCAAGCGTGGTAATTTGATTCCTTGTGAGGGTTTTCAGAGCGATGTGGTGGCGACGCCTTCATTCGACGTCGAACTCTTGAGAATCAAATTTAAGTGCAATACCAGTGATTGCGCTTTTGGATATTGCTGGGCATACAAGGGGTGGCTGTCGTTGTCGTCTTGATGCGTCATGGCGAACCGAACGGATCCAAGGGCGCGAACGGTTCACGGCACGAACCCGCAGAATCTGGTGGAGAAGATTCTGCGCGCCAAGATCTATCAGAACATCTATTGGAAGGAGCAATGCTTCGGCCTCACAGGTGCGTGCCTTCTTCTCCGATAGTTTTTCTTATTGCGTCGTCTCAAACAGTCATCTTCAAGCTCTTAGACTTTGAGATTGTAGGATTCTTTGGACTCGAGTCGCTCCAGTGATGTTCCGCCGTTTCGGATCGCTAGCTTTGATGTGTTAACCTCGCATCCTCTCCTCTACTCCCCACACATCCACAACCCCCCACCACCACCTCCCCCACCTCCCCTCCCCCCCGCTACCTTTCGTGAATTTTGTCGCCGTTTCGCATTGCGAATTTTGGCGCCGTTTATTCCTCTCTGCGAGTGTAAACTCTAGTCGACGAAGCTAAATGTGGTTTCTTCTCCCCTATTTCCCGCTAGTGGTTGCATTTCTCGGATGGATGTAATGTTCCTAGTTTCCCTGTTTTCGTCCCCGTTTTTGCAAGCAATTGAATTTCTGTTATTTGTTACTAATGTTTCTCTTCAATTATCCGTCGTGCTTCCTCTGTTCTCTTCGCGGCAGCTGAAACCCTGGTCGACAAAGCTATGGATCTGGACCATTTCGGAGGAACCTTTGGAGGAAATCGCAAGCCTACCCCGTTCATGTGCCTCATTCTCAAGATGCTTCAGATTCAACCCGAGAAGGAGATCGTGGTGGAGTTTATAAAGAACTCAGATTACAAGTGAGTGTATTGTGTTGTGATATATGAACAGTCAAATTTGCCTGGGATCTGTAAGTAAGATCCGACCAGAGAAGGAGATTGTGGTCGAGTTTTTTCAGAACTCGGATTACAAGTGAGTACGTTACTTGAATGTGTCAACGGTCGAATTTGCCTGGTTCTCAAGATTCGTCAGGTTAATTCGGTTTTTTTTTGGGGGGGAGGGGGATGCTAGTTGGGCTCATTGAGGGCAACGACGCTCTACTGCTGGAAATATTCAACCTACATCGTCTCCTTCCTTTCCCCCCTCCCCTCCTTCCCGCCTCCCCCTTCCAACCCCCGTCCCCTTTACACCCCTCAGGTACGTGCGGTTGCTTGGAGCGTTCTACCTGCGCCTGGTGGGCAAGCCACTGCACGTGTACCAGTACCTGGAGCCGCTCCCACTGACTCGCTCCACCTCCCAACTCACGTCCCTGCCTTTCCCCCTGCTTTCTGTCACGCGTCCCCCGTCCCTCCCCCCCTTATACCCCTCAGGTACGTGCGCCTGCTGGGGGCGTTCTACCTGAGGCTGGTGGGCAAGCCCATGGACGTGTATCAGTACCTGGAGCCACTCATACCACCTCGCTCCACCTCCCAACTCTCATCCCTGCGTTTCCCCCTCATTTCTGTTATCCCCCACCTTTCTCCTCAGGTACGTGCGGTTGCTAGGGGCGTTCTACCTGCGCCTGGTGGGCAAGCCAATGGACGTGTATCAGTACCTTGAGCCACTGTACAACGACTACCGGAAAGTGCGGAGGAAGCTGGAGAGTGGAAGTGAGTTCCTGCTCTTGTCTGTCGTTGCCATTACGAGTTCTAGGTGTCCAGATTTCAACTGTGCTAGTCCGCAAACCAATGGACGTGTATCAGTACCTTGAGCCGCTGTACAACGACTACCGGAAAGTGCGGAGGAAACTGGAGAGTGGAAGTGAGTTTTCGTCGTTGTCTGTTGGCGTCGTTGCGAGGTCTAGGTCTCTCGGTTTCCAAGTGCGTAACATATCGTTCTCTTCCTTTCACTCACTCCCCGTTCTCTTCTTCAGGCATAATGTTTTGTATGTCGATTCTATCATCAGGGAGCTCTATACCCTACCCGCTCTTTAGCTGCAATGTTCCGTTCTTGTAACCTGCAATCGTTTCCCCTCAGTCCTCATCTTTTTTCGTCCAAATAATTAGAGTAAGGAGCTTTGGACCGCCCTCGATTTGGACGCTCTCGATTCCAAAATAAAGTATTTCTTCACACCGCTCTCAATTTCCCCTCTCCTCCCCCATTCCATTCCCCCTCCCTCTTTGCTCACCAACTCATACTTCCATCCTTTGTGTTGTCACATGTGGACGAGTTCATAGAGGAGCTTCTCATGCCCGACTTCAAAAGTGATATTGCTGCACACATGTTCCCCCCTTCCCCACTTCCTTTCTCCTCAGTGTTTGTGTTGTCGCACGTGGACGAGTTCATAGAGGAGCTTCTCACGCTCGACTCCAGCTGTGACATCGCCTTGCCTCGCATACCTCGCAGGTATGAGGCTTGCGCCTGGTTGTAGCCTTCTTCTCCTTTGTCTATGATGTGCATGGTCTTTTTGTGTACTTTGGACTCGCAGCACTATTTTAAGCACTGTTTTCGCAGCACTGTTTGTGGTATCTGCTCCCTGCTTTGGTTCAAACCTCCTGCCTCTTCATCTACCATGTATGTATGCATCATGTTTTCATCTATTTTTGTCTGGTCTTGCAACATTTCACCATGTGGTCTTTGTCGTGTCTGCGTTTTTTCAGATGGACGTTGGAAGCAGCAGGGCAGTTGGAGTTGAGAAAGAGTGGGTTGGATTACGACGAGATGGAGGAGGAAGAGGAAGAGGAGGAGGAGGAGCCAGAACCAGTCACTGATAAGGTATGAATGAGCTGATAAGGTATGAATGAGCTGATAAGGAATGAACTGATATGGAATGGGCCGAGGAGGAATGAGCCGATAAGTTATTAGCTGACAAGGTTTGAGTCGATACGTTACGAGCTGATAAGCTATGAGCCGAGATAAGTTATGAGCTGATAAGGTATGAGCCGATAAGTTATGAGCTGATAAGGTGTTATGAGCTGATAAGCTATGAGCTGGCTTTCTTCCTCTCTGGTTGGAAAGTGGCTGTCTTCTTTCATGCCAATTGATTATTTTCCCTTTCCTTTTCAGAGCGTGCTCTTTTCCAAATTCTCCCATCTTTTGTCCGCACATGCACGTGTGTCCAGGCTGAGGAGAAAGATCGGTATCGGGAAAGAGAGAAGGATCGAGACAGGGACAGAGACAAAGAAAGAGATAGGGACAGGGACAGGGATCGAGACTATTCCAGGTATGTGCCACTGTATTCAGGTTCTTGTTGAGTTAATTTTAGGTACTTTTTGTTCCCGTTTATCTGAGCAATGTCGGTAATTTTTGTTAAGTGCCCTGTTTGGTTTCCACTCAATATTTTGATAGGGAGAACAGCTGGCTGGGCATCTTCTCGGAAGCATCTTCTTGGGGAAGCTTTCTGAAGCATGCTGCAGTTGTGCTTGCGAGGCGGCAAGAGCTCATCTTTGTTTAGGCAGTCCTTGACCGGCATCTTGCCGTTGCAAGGCTGTCTTTCCCAGATGGCCCACTCTCTCTTGCCCCCTCATTCTTGCATGGATGGGGGTTGCCTTGGTGTCAAATGTTCTCCCGAGAACGAGCCTATGCTTGTACTCTTTGTGGAGTTCTTCGGAGTTCCTTGAGTGTGCATTCATGGGTATCAGTGCTTCCAGGTTTCCCAGTGCTGGCAGTGCTCTGAGAGAAGTATAAAGCGCTGAACATGATTGAGTATTTTATGGGGTGCTTTAGAGATGAATGGAGATGAAATGAAAAAGCGCAAGGTGCGTTTAAGGTCGAATCTTCTGCGTTGCGGTATTCATCCATGCCCAGCAATGCCTCTCTTTGCCGTGTTGCCTCTTTGCTTTCATCTTTGCAGGGACCGCGATCGAGACAGGGACAGAGACAGAGGCAGGGAGCGAGACAGAGACAGGGACAGGGACAGAGACAGGGACAGGGACAGGGATAGGGACGGAGACAGGGAGAGGGACAGGGACAGGGAGAGGGAGAGGGACAGGGAGAGGGAGAGAGACAGGGATAAGGATAGGGACAGGGACAGGGATAGGGACAGAGATTGGGCAAGAGATAGGGGTAGGGAGAGGGACCGAGACAGGGAGAGGGATAGGGACGGGGGAAGAGACAGGAGCAGGGAAAGAGATAGGGGTAGGGACAGGGAGAGAGACAGGGATGGGGACAGGGACAGGGACAGGGACAGGGAGCGGGATCGAGACAGGGACCGGGATGGTGATTCAAGGAAACGCGATCGAAGAGATGAGGCGGCTGATGAGATCAAGTAAGTTTGCATAGCGACTTAATTCTGCATAGCCAAAATATTACGCCACTGTAGCATATCTTTGTTGATACATTGCTGTATTGCTCATGCCCCCTTTTTTTTTGTGGCAGGGAGAAGAAGAGCAAGAAGGATAAGGAGAAGGCAGCAGATGGGACAGATCATGAGGATCCTGAAATTGCGGAAGCCAACAAGCTTCGTGCGAAACTTGGATTGAAGCCACTTCGTGCATGATTTTTAGGGACACTAGGTCATTTCCCGAATATGTCAAAGATTGTGAGAACTAAGGTCCTCTGCAATCAATTTAGCCCAGCAGCTTCATATGAATACTGCTGCATAGGAAATTCATGTTTAGATATTTAAATTTACTGTAGAGAGGATTTTACGCCGTAAGAGATTTTCGAGTCATTTCCCTGCCTGTTGCTGCTTCGCCAGCATGCGCAGCGCTTCCCTCTTACCTATGAGATCTAGGAGGTTGTATTGAATGCCATTACCTCTCAACAGATTCAGTGGACAAACAGACGGTATTTTCCAAGGTCACTAGTTTGGAACGTTTCCGAGCGCTGTGAGGCAAAATGTCGTTAACGAACCTGCCGCCTTCTCTGAACGATATTTCGAACCAGCTTAGTAGAAGCTTCACTCAGTTGAAGTGAGTGGTTGAAATAGTGAATAAGAAAGAACTTTCAGAACCTATGCAGAGCTTGACACTATTAATCTGTTACAGGACTACCTTTTCAAAGATTGATAAGTGCGAAGACCCTTCTCGACAAAGCCAGTTGCTGGAAGACGTCACTCCTAAACTTAGAGAGTGCAGAAGGTGGATATGAAATTTCTGCTCGTGGCGTCGAAGTTTCATTACTGAGCAAACGGATCTTGTTTCAGGTTGATTCAGGAATTCGAGCGCGACATGAAAGACCTAGAAGCAAAGAACTCACCGGAAGTGAACAAATTGCTGCAGGAGAAGAAAAGGACTCTTGTGAAAGATCTTAATGCCTTCGTCACTCTCAAAAAAACGTTCGTACATTTTGTTATGATGCTTGTCATTACCCTTTGTCTGACCATGATGCTGTTTTGCAGTTACCAGAGCGCTATTCAGGAAGGCCAGAAGGTGAAGCTGAGTGAAGACGGAAGAACGGCTGAAGTTGTGGGAGCTCCCCGGCTAGCATCTGGTAAGACTGCCTTCTTGTTGACGCATGATGCTCCATTTGACGCCGGAACCGTATAGAGCGTTCATTCCTGGTTGCCCTGCAGCAATGACGAATGCTCAGCTAATGGAGGAGGGAAATCGTGTCATGGGACAAATGGACCAATCTGTTTTTAGATCCAAGCAGGTTCTTTCTTGCTACAAACTCCTTTCTCGAAGGCGATGCATATGTTCCTGATGTGCTTTTCGTGTTTCAGGTAGTTGAGAACACTATCAACATTGGGGCAGCAACAGCTACGACTTTGAAGGGACAGGTATGGCACTGAAGATTCTGCCTTGTAGGTGCTGAGTTCTTACTCTTGTGTGACGCGTGCAGACAGAACAAATGGAGCGGATTGTTGATAAGCTTGACAATCTGGAATTCTCCCTCAAGCGCACAACCAAGCTTGTGAAGGCATTGGGCCGACAGGTGAGTCAAACGTTAGTGAATGTTTTTTTCGTCACACCTTGCGACTTTCATAACACAACTACTGGAGCAGATGGCAACAGATAAATGTATCTTGGCAATGCTGGCGCTTGTTATTCTTGGAGTGATTGCCATCATAATCGTCAAGGTGAGTTGGGCCTTCGCTTTGGTAAACTTCCCTGACATCTTCGCCTTAGCTAACTTCCAACCCAAAACAGATTGTAGACCCGCATAACAAGAAGTTGAGTGACTTTGGTCCACATGCTCCTGCTTCAAACTGAACATAGTCTTACAATGTTCTACTATAATGTCACCATTGAGCAGAAACTAGATTACAAACAATATACTCCCATATTTTCTCCCCCGTCGCCCCCTCCTTGACTGTACTTCACAAGCAAGCTTACCCATAGAAAATTATCAGATAGAAGGTGAAGTGTCTCTTGCTGCCTGCTTACTATCAAAGTGAAGGTTGCTGCCAGGTTTATCACCCGACATGGTAGCCCCCACCAGCGCAGCCATAAACTTCTGAAGTCCCAGGTCGCCGGATGTGGCAGTCTCAATGCCTACAGAGCATAGTAGAGAGGCTCTTGCTGCCCGCTGACTGTGAGCATGAAGGTTGCTGCCAGGTTATCACCCGACATGGTAGCTCCCACCAGCGCAGCCATGAACTTCTGCAGTCCCAGGACACCAGCCGTGGTTGCAGTAGGCGCAGGGATTTTCACGTCAACAGTCTTGGAGCAAGTCAACACGCCCTTGATGTTTGATGTGAACGGGCATGCGAGGGCAAGAGGGGCAGACTTGTCGGCTCCGACCTGACCCACCAGAGAGACCTTTGAGTTGGTGTTTACGCCCTTGGTGAAGGCCAGGTGCACCTCTAGAGTAACCTTGGTGTTGCTGCATGACGGGGGTGCAGAGCGAAGGGGCAGAGAGAGGGTGCAGGGAAGGAGGGCAGAGAGAGGGTTCCGGGAAGGGGGGCAGAGAGGAGGGGCAGAGAGGGGGGACAGAGAGAAGGGGGCAGCAGAAGACACAACAAGTAGAGCAGATATAAGTCGATTTGCTTGTTTGTAATTGTATATTTTCATAAATTTGTCATTAGGCTTCCCCTCTGACCAGCCCCACCATCCCTTCCAAACCCCTCAAATGCAGCCTCTCCTGGCTTGGCTTGGCTCTCATTGCAATAGGTGTTCCGAAATTACGAACTCACGTGCTGGTGGCGATGCGGATCTTGGCTCCCCCTACCACGGCGCCAGAGAACATGGCTTGGAACCGACCGCCTGCCATGGATGGCAGCACTGCGAGGCCTGGCACGTGGGAAGGGAAGGGCGCGATGGGGGCGGAATGGAAGGGGCGCGCATAGGATGGGGCGGAGGAGTCAACGGGGAGATGCGGAATGGGGGGGATGCAAGAGGAGAGGTGCATCAGCCTGACGGGACTGCCAGTGCCAACTGGAGGGATGCGATTCACAGAGTCCGCAGCGGAGCATAACTCGTCATGTCACGACTCGTCTTGTCACGACTCGTCTTGTCATGACTCGGAGTCATCATAACGATTGGATGGAAAAAAAAACACAGCCTGCGTTGCCACATTCAGAACGAGTGCATCCGTACCGGTATCAAGAGCTCCGATCTTAGTCAGCGACCCCGACGCGGTCACCGCGTTGCCGTTCACATCCGCGTGCGACACTTCGGCACTGACACTTGCCAAGAAGTTCCCCATGTCAACGGTAGACCAGTCGAGACTCCTAGTCAGGTCCCACACGCCCGGCGCGACCAGCTTCCACTGACTGGCGTCCGATGCCAGAGACGTGCCATCGAGAGATACGTCTGTTGGTGGGTCGACGCTTCCCGCCATGACCACGCGGAGAACCACCGGGAATAGGTCCGTGCTGGAGTGACGGGAGCACGAGGGACCGACGGGGAATGGGAGGAAAGGGGGAGTATGGATAACACGGAGGTTTCAGACGTTATCAGCAACGGAGTTGAGTTGGAGAAGCTTCGTGGAACGGAGGAATGCAGGGAATGAAACACATGACGCTGACGTGACGGGAAAGCTGGACTTACTTGGCAGGCATTCGCACAATCACGGTCCCCTGCGATTCGAACGATGACACCACCAGAGCACTATAGAAGGCTGCAAAGAATTGGAGGGGGAACGGGAGAACGAGCGGGTTAGCCGTTGGGACCGCACTGGGATCCGAATGGTAACGCAAACTGAGCGTGACGCTGGGTCAAAGCGCTGCCGCGTATGGCCTTACATGATTGCGAGGAGGTTTTGGGAACGAATTTCTTGATATCCGCGTCCGCGACCTCGAACGCCGCTGAAGTCATGGTGACAGGCGCCGCGCAGAGGAGAAGCACGAGTCCTGCGGAAATCAAGTGTATCGTGTATAGACTTTTTTGTTAGCGTGAATCGCCGTGAAATACAATCGTAAAAGCTCTGATCTCTGTCGGGATAGGGTAGCTGTAATGAACGGGGCATCCGAATTTGCGCCTCGAAGGTTCTTACCTGGAAGGCACATAAGGGATACGAGCCAATGCGGAAATGTAAGGCGAGCCATGATGACACGTTTGAGTGAAATGCCGCGAACGGACAGTGGAGGTGGCGAGAATTAGAAGAAGATACTCGGTCTTTTCTGGAAGTAAACTGGCTAGGAGCGAGAATTAGCACAAGGGCAATCGGGACTGAGTCAAGAGGTGGAATGCGGGATGTGAACTGACGAATACTAGTGAAAAAACGATCAGGTTATGTAGCGTCGCTTGCCTGTGAGGGTATTGATCAGTAAGGTGGTAAATTAGTTTGGTTGAGGAATATACGGAGGCTTGTCGAGGGTTGATGTGCGGTGCAGAAGGTTGACGATGGATAGAGCTGGGTGGAGGAAGGGGATGGGGAGGGTAGGGCGATGGGATTGGATGGGGTTGGAGATTCAATCACTGCATTATTGGGTGTCCGAAGCGCGGTGTTTGAAAATATCGTCACGCGTTGGGGGGGGGGAACCATGGAATGAATTATGGTTTCTCATGTGGTCGAAAATAGTTCTGAGCGTCATTCATATACCACCAATAACCGTCAGCTCTGCCCGCCGTTTTTGGGCAGCAATTATGCAGCTTCGTTTGTTTTCCGTGTTACCCTGAGTTGAGCTACCAGCCTACCACCTCTTCTGGGAGAATTGCGTGTATCGTCGTCAGAATTCGCCTTGTCGTCCAGAGACTCTGCGAGTTCAGCGAAACACATCGAACTTGCTGCCGCCAACCATTTCCTTTCTGGTCAGCCAGAATCTTTCTGAGGCTCAATATTAGGTGTTGACGGAGCCTGACGTTCCCCGTCAGTTGAGGTACGAATTATTGGTGCCCTGCTGATTCGCCGTCAGCTTTATTGTTCTTCCCCCCCCTCCTCTCCCCTCCCCAAGACTCACCTCAAGTCAAACAGCTTCAGTCAGTTTCCAGCTTTCGCCATTCTGGAACGCGGACAGAGCCTATCCATTTTCCTGCCAACTAGGTTCCATTGGCGCAGCTAAGACGCGAACGTCTTTTATTGATTGGTTAGAAAGCAAGCTGCCCCGTTCCTTGAATCACGGGATGCACGATGCCTCTATTGTTTCTCACTTTGATTGGAACGCGAACATGTGCATTATCGCTGGACCCCTGGCCGAAAGGTTGACGGACTGGCAATGACGGTCCGGATTTCGCGCTTACCTCACACAGCACAGCTGAGCGCTGCGTGTTCACTTCCACCTTTCGACGCAAGCCTTCTCATCCGCAAATCGTTTATTACCACCATCAGACCCACATCCTTTTCTCATCAACAGCCTTTCTCTTCCCTAAACATCCCTTTCTAAGAGCTCCTTCTTCTCTTAAGACTGCAAACACTTCTTCAACCGCGAGTTCCATTTGCATCAGTGGTATCGCTGTCTAGGGCTTCTCAGCGCCAACTTCAGAAACACCCGCGATGGCTCTCCCCCGTGTTCTCACGTGTCTCCTCATCATCGCCGGTACGACTTCTCATCAACCCATGCCTCTCACCTCGATCGCTGGGCTGTTATGCAGGCTTAAATAAATTTCTATTCCCATCCCCCTGCATTTTTAACTACGTCGTATGTCGCTAGTCGTTATAATCATATTTCATCATTCTGATGAACTTGTTTTTTTTTTTTTTTTTCATTTGTTCGTTTTTCTCATGAACTTGCTTTTATCGTTTTAATTGTTCTTATGAACTTGCTTTTATGGTCCGCTGCAGGCGTGCTGCTCTCGTCGTCACTTCCCAGAGCAGAGGCGGTGAGCGAGGCGGCCAAGCAGCGCGCCGCAAAGGCGGGCCTCGCGTTTGTGAAGGCCGTCCTCACGATGCTTTTCCCGCCGGCCACGCCTGCCGCCAGTCAGTGCCTCCATCCCTTCCCTATCGCTCTCCTCGCTCCTTCGCTCCGCACCCTGCTCTCCCAATTTTCTCTAGTTGTAATTCTTTCGCTCGAAATTTCGAGTCTTAATCTTGTGGTAATCTTGTGATAAATCCTTTTTCGAGTCTGAATCTTGTGGTAATCTCGTGATAAATCCTTTTAACCTAATTGAATATCTCTCGCGTTTTGTGTCAGTTATAATTCCACCAATCGCTCATCCTCTCGCCTCCTCTCTTTCTCATTGCCACGTCGGATAATCGCCAATGCAGAGTTCTACAGCGCGGACTTTTCGGATTCGGATGTGGCAGGGACGTTCAGCATTGCTGTCCCGTCCAAGTAAGAAATTTGCAATCAGGATTGGCAGTCGGTTTTGCGGTCATTCATTCTCTCTCACCAGAACCATTTCGAGTATTTCCCGTTTTCCAATGTCATCCGACCCATCCCCCAATTCCCCATTTCCTTCCCCCCTCAAAAATCCTTTCGCCCGCGTTTCTCTCGTCTCGTCCTCATTTGTTCGTTTCCTGTTTCCCCCATACCCAACCTTGCCAGGGCCGCGACCAAGCCGTCGCAGTTCCGCCTGACCGCTGCAGGTTCGCCCTATCCGCCGCAAGAATTGACCCTGAACTCGAGAACTCCCGTCGTGCTGGCTTCGCTCGGAAAGAACATGCAGTGCTCGCAAGTTGCGTCGAGCGTGTGGGACTGCTTCGGCCAGACCAAGCTGACCCAGGCCAATATTAACAATATCGGATTCACAGCTGGCGTGGGGGTTCGCGTGGATTCGCACGCGCTGAGTCTGACGTACACGGATGCGCGCAACATGGGGCTTGTCGTCGACTCCAATGCCAACCTCGCGAAAGCCCCTTCGACTTCGAAAATGGCGCAAGTGTTTGGTACGTTGCTTGGCTTGGCTCCACCCTGGTAACCCGGTTTGTGAATCTGTGTGTTGCTTAAGACGAGCGATAATTTACCCTTTCGAACTCGATGTTGGCTGCTGGCAGGTAAAACCGATCTGCTGGCTGGGGTTGCTGCTGGAAGGTTCCAGGCAGCGATCAACGGGGAGCAGCTCAAAGGAGGAGCCATGTTTGCCGTCTCCAACATGTGAGTCTCAATCCCGGTTCTCAGTCCCTACTCTAGCTGCACCACAAATGCCTCAATTCCGGTTTTCGTATGCCAATCTTTCTTCTAGGACGGTACAGTAAGTCTTGACTTCCCATTTTCCTGGAATTTTGCTGTCTACCCACGCAGACCTCAAACCCACTGCCCTGTTCCCCCTTGCTCCCTTCTCCCTCCCTCCTCCCTTCAGCAACCGCAAGTGCAAGCTAGACGTGAGCATTGTGGTGGTCTCCCCAGACGCCCCCAAGCCATCCGCAACGCTCTCGGTCACCGACCCTGCTACTGCCGAAACCACTGACCTTAACCTTCCTTGCGCGTGGTCCCAGCCCCGCCCCGGCGTGTGGCTGTGCGAGTGGCTCGATAACTTCCCAAGCGTGTCGGGTGCTGCTGGCACTGCAGGTGCTGCTTACACGGCTGCTGCCAGCATGCGTGCAGCGGCCCTGCCAGGCTCGGCAGTGGATTCGGTGTTTAAGGTGACTGTTGAGTCGGAAGCGGGGGACTCTGCTCAAGGCACGCTGCGCTATGCCCTGTGAATGAAGGAGACTGAAAAGCTGCTCTGTTTCTCATAAGGTGGTGCTGCTGAGTATTCATGAAGAAAAGCTGCCTTAGAGAGTGAATAAGTATGCTTGCTGCCTCCTTCCTGAAAGAGGTTGCACTGCCATTGTTCCCCTTCCTTCCTCCCTCTCTACGCTTGCTGCTTCTATCTTCTTTCCCTGTTGGTGGTGTGTGTAGTGTAGACTTGCAGTTCTTAAGCGCTCATTGTTGTAAGATGCCCCTGACGCAAGTTACTTCAGAGATGTCGAAAGATGTCCCTCCCAGCTGATAATCCGTATGATAAGTAACATGTGCAGCCATGGTTCCAGAAACCACTGGTAAGGTTTAGTACCGTATTCCCCCGGATATAAGACCCTAGGGTCTTATGCTAAATCCCTAGAAAAAATGGGGGGGGGGGGGGGGGGGGGGGGGGGGGGGGGGGGGGGGGGTATTTACAAAGGAAAAAAAATTATAACACCCGGGTCTTTTCATACGGCATATTTTTTACTTAGTGTTTTGAACACTGCTGTTAATACTGAAATGGTGGGTTTGCTTTTGGTGAGCAACAAGCTAGCAAATAGTTCGCTTGACCAGTCACAACCGAATTCGCCTGCCACAGTAGATTCGCCCCTCTGACGCAGCGATTTCGCCCCCTGACACGGCAATTTCGCTCCCTTACGCAGCAATTTCGCCCCCTGACGCAGCAAACCGACCCCTGACGCAGCAAATCAGCCCCCTGGAAAGCCAGATTCGCAGTATAGAATGTTTCAGTTTCGAATAAACAAAGAAAAAGTACATGGAAAACCCCCCTACAAGGGAAATGGGGGGGTCTTATATTTATCACCCCCCAAAAGGGGGGTATAACGAAATCGAGGTTTTATAAAGCACCCCCCCCCGTATTAGGTACCCGGGGGTGTTGTATTTTGGGGGGGTCTTCTATCCGGGGGATTACGGTATGTATGCATCACCACTGCATGCATCTGTAAGGCCTGACACGCGCATTGCGTCAGAACTTCGATCTGTCGCGTGGCACATGCGATTTCGCGTTCGTGGTGCTCCAAGTGGTAGATTCAAGCGTGGAAAATAAAAGCATCCCCACTAAAACTGAAAACTACACCCCTAGATCTTATAAATGTAGTTGCTAATTAAGTGCATCTGGACACATTCCGCTCTGGACACAAATGTCTCAATCGCGTCATGAAACTGAAATAAAAGCATCCCCAATAAAACTGAAAAGTACACCCCTAGATCTTATAAATGTACCGCATTCCCCCGGACATACCGTAATCCCCCGTATATAAGACCCTAGGGTCTTATGATAATCACCCCTAAATAGGCTGGGGGGTATAATTACATGGTGTATTTTTTAGAAGACCCGGGTCTGTTCATATTGACATTTATAAGAATGTAGTTTTGGAGCTCAAAGTAGTGATTTGGAAGTGCTTCGTTTTTAGCTCCTGCCAAATATAATCGAATTGGTCTCCACACGGGCCGAACCCACGTCATCACGAACCCTATCTGGGAGCCTCCTCCCATTGGCCACCAACACCACTTGGTGTCCATTAGGGTGGTAATGTGGGTGTGCATGTGTGTTCATGGGTGCGATTAATGTTAATCAACACTGAATTTGACCATTTTCAATTGCATCTTTGTAAAATCCGCACTTCTCTAGGATGTGGGGGGGGGTCTTATAATGTTAGGGGCCATTTGGGGGGGTATAACTCAGATGTACATGAATAGAGTACCCGGTGCCGTATTATAGACCCGGGGGTCTACAACTGGGGGGGGTCCTATATACGGGGGATTACGGTACCACCCCCCGAAATAGAGCACCCCCCGGGTGGCTTGTGCGGGGGGGGTGCTATAGCGGGCCTCGTTTCGACTATACCCCCCCTTTTGGGGCCATCCTATATAGCACCCGGGAGGGGGGTGTTATGTACGGGTATAATTGCAGTTTTTGCCTAAGTAGCACAGGGTTTCCACAGAATTTATGCTTGGACATGGGCAGGTGGTGGTAGGACACTCTGCCGAGCATTGCTGAGTTCGTGGAATGGAGCCGCTGCACAGAAAGAAGGATCAACTCCTTCACAGTTCAATGACGTGCCCGCCCAGCGAGGCAACCGAGGCTGTT
This sequence comes from Closterium sp. Yama58-4, assembly GCA_947470075.1. Taxonomy (NCBI): domain Eukaryota; kingdom Viridiplantae; phylum Streptophyta; class Zygnematophyceae; order Desmidiales; family Closteriaceae; genus Closterium; species Closterium sp. Yama58-4. The sequence goes on along the minus strand of CANIUD010000911.1, from coordinate 476,236 downwards.
GCGGGGACTCCGCCATTGTCACCTGCATGAATCCTCGTCGTGCGACGAGGGGGTGTGATTTCGTCCAATCAGGGCCTGACAGTGGGCCTTGTTGGAGCTTGCAATGTGGCAGCTAACCCTCGCGCAAAACGTTATCGCCCAGTCCTCGGTTTTGCGCACCCAACCAGCAATCTACCACCACGGCACAGATGTACATTTAGTACTAAACGTTTTACGCTATAAAAAAAATATACATTATGTAAAGACCCGGGTGCAATGTAGCTTTTTCCGATGACAAGACCCCCCCTTTTTTTTGTGTAGTTATCATAGCACCCTAGGGTGGTATATCCGGGGGAATACGGTAGTTGCTAATTAAAGCCAGCAGCTAAAATAGTGACCCCCCCCCTCTAGTTGGGTCCAACTTGAAGGCCCAACTTTCTTTTTAACGTTTTGGAACGTTGAAGTGCTTTGTGTTTTTTTTCCCGCCACCTCCAGAGGAGTTTCGAAAGGAACCAGGAACAAGTGGGATTCATTCTCAATTTTGATTGGCAGCGATATTCTCCAACATGCACATGTGCGATTGCGAGGGGCAAAGTTGAGCGACGTGAAATGTTGCATTCACAAGAGCTGTCACTTCACCAGATTCACATCGATCAAAAAATTCCCAAGCAGTCACACATGTACGAAATGGGTGGAAGAGAGTGAACGTGGGAAGGAGCTAGCAGAGCTGCGAGCAAGGTACTGCCGAGGACTTCGGACCTGGGAGAGGTGGCGATAACGAGGAATTGAGAAAAATAAAACACAAGAAGTGAAACGACGATGGAGGTGGTGCGCACGGCGACAAAGAGGGGGAACGGGAGTGAGGAAGAGTGCGTTGACGACAATGTTGACGGTGGGAGGGTAGAGAGAGAGATGGGAAGCGGGGACGGCGAGGGCGACAGGAGGGGAAGGGGGGACAGAGGAATGGATGGGAGAGGAGATCGCGATGGGAGGGATGGGAGATGGCGATGGCGAGGGCTCAGGACGACGGGAGGGCGACGGTATAGCGAGGGCGCTGGGATTGCCACGGGATGGCGAGGGCGAATAGGATGGCAACGGGAAGGAAAGGGAGATGGCGGTGCGAACGTGGGAAGGGATGGGAGACGGCGATGGCGAGGGGAAGGGATGGGAGACGGCGATGACGAGGGGAAGGGATGGGAGACGGCGATGGCGAGGGGAAGGGATGGGAGACGGCGAGGGCGAGGGGAAGGGATGGGAGACGGCGAGGGCGAGGGGAAGGGATGGGAAACGGCGATTACGATTGTAAAGGCGATCGCGACAGGAGGGCTATAGGAAGACGCAGGAGGCCGATGGGAAGCGGACGGAAGGGCGACCGGAAAGCGATGAGAGGGCGACGGGAGCGCGACGAGAGGGCGACGGGAGCGCGACGAGAGGGCGACGGGAGGGCGACGAGAGGGCGACGGGAGCGCGACGGGAGGGCGACGAGAGCGCGACGAGAGGGCGACGGAAGGGCGACGGGAGGGCGACGGGAGGGCGACGGGAGGGGCGACGGGAGCGCGACGGGAGGGTGATGGGAGGAAGTGCGGTAGGAAGTAATTACAAGGTGAAAGCGAGGCCACTGTATGTGCCATTATTTCTTGGCTAGGACAGAGAAACGTAGGCTCTTGGCTACTATGTGCTTGGCAACGTGAGAAGGAAAGCGGAAATAAGCACATGTGGAACCCAGGCCCAGCTTGAACCTAGAGGTTGGACCCAAAGATGAAAACCAGCGACAAGCAACCGTCGTGCGAGTGCAGCACCAGAAATGCGACATCGCCTGACGTGCGCAAAAAAAATTACTTTGACGGGAACCAATCACATGAGTTCGATCTGAAGACACGAGAATGTTTGCAACAGTCTTTTACCGGCCCAGTTTCGTTCTCGCCTGACCCCGTCAGAACACGTTTTCAAGCTGGGTCGGGGTTCACAATTTTATATTTCGGTTTTAAGTGCATCTGGGTACATTCCGCTCTGGACACAAATGTCTCAATCACGTCATAAATGTTATAGCCCTTAGTGGGTCATACTATATGGGGTACAAACAGATAGGGTTAGGTACTTGTACCCCAACTCAATCAATGCAAGCCATTCCGCTGTTCTCAGTTACTAAGATGGTATCAGCAGTAGGTTCGTTGTTCCTAGGCCTTAGTCACCTCCGTTCCTAGTCCTATGCCGTCCCTAGCCAGCGCCCTCGCCCACGACCTAGCTACCGCCCTGGACAACGCCCTAGCCAGCGCTCTAGGCTCTCCCCCCCCCCTCCCCAGCAGGCCCGCCAGTGCCTTAGCCAGCTGGCCCGCTAGCGCCTTAGCCAGCAGGCCCGCTAGCACGCCACGCCAGCGCGCACGCCAGCGCGCCACGCCAGCGCGCCACGCCAGCGCGCCACGCCAGCGCGCACGCCAGCGCGCACGCCAGCGCGCCACGCCAGCGCGCACGCCAGCGCGCCACGCCAGCGCGCACGCCAGCGCGCCACGCCAGCGCGCACGCCAGCGCGCCACGCCAGCGCACCACGCCAGCGCTGCGTCGCCGCCCCGCCCGTCCGCCTGCGCGCCGCGTCGCCCGCCGGCCAGCGCGCCGCGCCGCCCACCGGCCAGCGCGCCGTGCTGCCCCCCTGTGCGCCTCTTACACTGCCTCCTCGCCTCCTTGCCTGCGCGCCTGCCCACGTGCCACTGACTGTCTCACCCTCCTGCGGCTGGTAGCCGCGCTCTCTCGTTTTTCGCCCCTTATGGCGACCACTCGAGTGTTTCGATTTGACCCTGAGGGGAGACCGATTGATTTTAGTACGTGGCTTACGCAGGCGCAGCGCCACCTTAAGAGCCAGCGGCAGGATGGCGTGCACCTGTTCGCACACGCATCCGGTACTCAGACCGCCCCTCCTCAGCCTAGGCCGCTGCCCACCACCCCGTCGCCTACTCCTGAGCAGGAGGCCGAGTACCAGCGCCAGTTTCTTGCTCGCGACGTGTGGGAGTCTCGTGACGCCGCTGCCTGCCTCGCCCTGACCGACCTTCTCCCACCGACCGAGGCAGTCCACTTCACTCAGGTCGAGTCCGCTGCAGATCTGTATAAGGCTATTGTTGCTCGCTACTCCACTCCCTCCTCTGCCTCACTCAGTCGCCTCCTCGTCCCCTTTATCTACCCTGACCTCGCCTCCTTTGAGACTGTCTCTGACCTCACTGCCCACCTGCGCTCCCTTGACACTCGCTTTCGTGCTGCTTGCACTGAGGACCAGCTTGCCCTTGCCCCGCCCCCTATGTGGCTCACCATTCACTGGCTAGTCACTCGCCTCCCTGACCGCCTAGCCACAGCCCGCGACGCGCTTCTTCTGAAGCATCCCACTGAGCTTACCATCGATCTTCTTGAGACCGCTCTCTCGAAGATCGAGAGTAACCTCCTCGCAGTTGCCTCTGCCTCCTCAGCACCTCCTCCTCGTCTTTTTGAGGGGTGTGCGGTACCACAGCTTCCCACCTTCACTGCCTCCCTTGCCATCCCCGCGTCTTCTGCCTCTGAGGAGACGGCGGCTGTTTCTGTCTCTGGCGGACAGAAACGTGGCAAGGCTAGCAAGAAGGGAGGGAAGGGCGGGGGTACTGGGAGTGGTGTGGGTAGTGGTGGCGGCGGTGGGGTGGGTGGTGGGAGTGGTAGTGGGGGTGGCTCGGGCCCTGACGGTCCTCCTCTCGACGGTGGAGTTATCACTGGTGGTGGGGGGTTCCAGCAGCAGCAGCAGCCGACTTCTCAGCAGCTGCCACAGCTTGGACAGCAGCAGCAGCAGGGACCGCAGCAGCAGCGACAGGGCCAGCAGCAGCGCCCACCGCAGCAGCAGCCTCAGCAGTGGGGGCCTCCGCAGCAGTGGGGCCCTCAGCAGCAGTGGAGGTCTGTGGGTCCCCCGAGCACTGGGCGCAGTGCCCCCCCCTCCAGTCGGGGACCTCGCTCGGCCGGCCGCGACGTTGGTCCCTGTGAGTACTGGATCCTTACGGGTCCTCGACGGGACTCGTACTGTGGCCGCCCCGACCACTCTGCTGCACGCTGCTTCAGTCGTCTCGACGACCTCTACCGTTTGCACCACGGCCCCTCTGCTCCCCCGCCGCCACGCTGGGGGACGCTTCTTGCTCGTGGCATTGCTGTTTTTGATATGACTATGGATGATGCTAGGTCTTATGCCATGTATGCTGATGTTGACTATAGTGCTCCTGGATCTGTGTACTTGCCTGTTGCTAGAGTAGGTGCCAGTGTAGGATCTTGTTTAGCTACTAGTACAGGTACTCCCTCGGCGGACGCGTCTCTCTCCTTCACACTGGACTCAGGAGCGTCGCACTGCTTCTTCCGCGACTGCACGACTCTCTCTCCGCTACCGGCACCTGTCCCTGTAGCACTGGCCGATCCCTCCTCGGGACCGGTCATTGCGACTCACGCCACTACACTCCCGTGCCCAGCTGCTCCTTCTGGTTCCCTGACCGGCCTCCACGTTCCTACGTTCTCTAGGAACCTGGTTGGTGTGGGCACCCTGGCGAGACAGCACGTCGGGGTCTGGGTTGAGCCTTCTGGTGACACCGCAGTCTGCGTCGACGGTGACACGTACGCCCCCTTGGCCACTTTCCGCCAGGAGCCGGGCTCTGGTCTGTACACCCTCCGCACCGACCCCCGTCAGGTTCCCCCGTCCCACCAGGTAGCCGGGTCCAGTCAGGTTGCTGTGTCAGGTGTAGTTGCTGCGTCGTGCTCGTGTCGGTCGCTTGCCCACCCCACCGTTCTGTGGCACCACCGGATGGGGCACCCGTCCCTTCCTCGTCTGCGCGCCATGTCCAGTCAGCGTCTTGTCTTAGGCCTCCCCCGAGTCCTCCCACCACTCCCGCCGTCCCCAGCTCCTCCGTGTGGTCCTTGTGTCCAGGGTCGGCTTCGCGCCACCCCCCACTCCTCCTCCCTTCGTCCGGCCACCGAGCCCTTCCAGACACTCCACTTAGACGTCTGGGGCCCCGCCTCCCGCCTTGGCCCTGAGCGGGAGAGTTTCTTTCTGGTGGTCGTTGACGATTACTCTCGGTACACCACCGTGTTCCCCTTGGCGAAGAAGTCCGACGTGACTTCTACGCTGATCCGGTGGCTCCTCGCCACCGAGGGCACTCGTGGTCGTCGTGTCAGTTGTCTCCACTCCGACCGTGGGGGTGAGTTTCGCTCCGGCATTCTCGCCAGTTTCTGTGCTGAGCAGGGCATCACCCAGTCCTGGACTCTCCCAGACTCTCCACAGCAGAATGGGGTTGCTGAGCGCCGCTTAGGCCTGGTCATGGAGATCGCCCGCACCTCCATGATCCACGCCCGCGCGCCCCATTTTCTGTGGCCCTACGCGGCTCGGTACGCCGCTCACCAGCTGAACCTCTGGCCTCGCGTCTCTCGGCCAGGGGCTTCACCGACCAGTCTTTGGACAGGGTCCCCTGGTATTGCGTCGAGGTTTCGTGTCTGGAGCACCTTGGCTCTTGTCCGCGACACCTCTGCGGACAAGATCTCGCCTCGCGCCATCCCCTGTGTCTTCCTTGGTTTCCCAGAGGACTCCTCTGACTTCACATTTTACCACCCTCCCTCCCACCGCTCTCGTGACGTCCGTTTCGACGAGTCTGTCCCCTACTACGTCCGGTACCCCTGTCGAGGTCTCCCGGTTCCCCCCCCTCCCCTCTTCCTGGCTCCAGCTCCTCCTCCTCCCGCCCCTGCTCCTCCGGTACCCCCCCCTGGTCCTGCTCCGTCTGGTGTGTCCCACGCTACTCCCCCCCCCTCGGTACCCCCCCAGGTCTCTCCTCCTTCCCCACAGTCGTCCTCACAGCCTCCGCAGCAGCCGTCAGCGCTTCCTTTACCGGCCACTGCGGACTCTGAGGGTGTTGGTGCTCGGGGTGAGGGCTCTGGCGGTGCTCGCTCTGGGGGTGCTGGCGTTGGAGCTGTTCGTGCACCTACAGGAGCCGCCCGTTCTGGGGGTGTTGGCGTTGGCGCTGAGCGTGCACCTGCCGCGGCTGCCCGTTCCGAGGGTGCTGGAGCTGGTGGTGTTTCTGGAGCTGGAGAGTCTGAGGCTGGTGCTGGTGCCACTGGAGGCACCCCGACTGGGGGTGCGGGTCCACCTCCTACAGGTGCTAGTCGTGCTGCCGCAGGGGGTACACGCTCTGGGGGTTCTCAGCCGGGTGCTGTCGAGGGCGGAGCCGGTTCTTCTTCTTCGTCTCCTGACACCACTCCTCCTCCTCACCCCTACCTGACTCGACACCAGACCCGTCTTCGTCTTGAGCGTGAGGAGCAGCAGCGTTTGGAGCGTGAGAGGTTGGAGGTTCAGCAGCGGGTGGAGCGTGAGAGGCTGGAGTTGCAGCGGGAGCAGCAGCAGCAGCAGCAGTAGCAGCAGCAGCCGGAGCAGCCTCCGGCCTCTGTTACTGGCCTTCGGGCCCTTGGTCTCCCCTCCTCCTCTCCTCCTGTGTTCGGTCCGACGTTTCCTCCTCCGGACTCAGCTCCGGCTGTGTTCCCTCGTTCTCAGTCTCCTCCGTCTCCCGCTCCGTCTCCCACTCCTCTCTCCCACACTTGGGCCTCTCGTCCTCCTCGTGCTCGTCCCTCGTCACCTGTCCGTGACCTTCGTACCGTGTTGTTTCGTCCTAGTCCTCCTCGTTCTCCTCCGTCTGTTCTTCCTCGTCCTCCTGAGTCGTCCCTCACTGCCTCCCTGTCCACTCCGGTCACTGACTACTACCGCACGTACCGCCCCACTCTCTCTCGTGTTCTCGCCTCTCTTGTTACAGACCCTCGTGCCTCTCCTTCCTCCGTCGCGGTCCTCACTGCCGCTGTCACAGACTTTACTGCTACGCGTCGCCTTGACTACGCCACTCGCGTTGTGGCGGCTCCTCCTGTCCGTCCTCTGTCCGCCGGGGGTGAGTCTGCCCTTGGCTGTGCCGTCCTAGAGGATAGACAGTTTGAGCTAGAGTTCCTGGCAGCTGCTTCACCTCATCTCTGTGCCATGCTGCTCGCTCCTGAGGGAGACCCCGACGCTCCTGACATACCTACTCCTCGCTGCCATGGACGCAGAGATGGCCTCCTACAGGTCCACAGGCACTTACGTTGACGAGGTTCCCCCCCCAGGGGCGAACATTGTTGACGGCATGTGGATCTTCAAGGTGAAGCGGCCGCCGGGATCTCCTCCAGTCTTCAAGGCACGCTACGTGGCTAGAGGTTTCAGTCAGCGTGAGGGAGTTGACTTCTTTCAGACCTTTGCGCCCACCCCGAAGATGACCACTCTTCGGGTGTTACTGCACGTAGCAGCGCAGAGAGACTACGAGCTACACTCTCTCGACTTCTCCACTGCCTTCTTGCAGGGCAGCCTACACGAGGAGATCTGGCTGCGTCGTCCTCCGGGCTTCACTGGCACTTTCCCGCCTGGGACCCAGTGGAGCCTCAGACGACCGGTCTACGGTCTCCGCCAGGCACCCCGTGAGTGGCACGACACTCTTCGCTCTACTCTGTCCGACCTTGGGTTTGAGCCGTCTTCCGCCGACCCGTCGCTGTTTGTTCGTCGTGGGCGCACACCTTTCTTTGTTCTTGTCTACGTTGACGACCTGGTTTTTGCCACAGCCGACACAGTCGCACTGGCGGAGGTGAAGTCCGAACTGCAGAAGAGACACACCTGCACTGACCTTGGGGAACTGCGCCGCTACCTTGGAGCGCAGATCTCCAGGGACAGAGCCGCTCGCACCATCACTCTGACTCAGTCACACATGGTGCAGCAGGTCCTTCAGCGGTTCGGGCTTCAGCACTCCTCTCCTACACCCACCCCTCTTGCTGTAGACCACAGACTCACTGGGCCTTTTCCTGACGAGCCGTTCGAGCCCAGTGGTCCCTACGCAGAGTTGGTGGGCTGCCTCATGTACCTGATGACGTGCACTCGCCCGGACCTCGCCTTCCCTCTTAGCATCCTTTCTCGCTTTGTTGCGACAGGGAGACACCGTCCTGTTCACTGGGCGGCGGCTAAGAGGGTGGCGAAGTACTTCGGCGCGACATTAGACATGGAGCATGTACTTGGAGGGACACAGCCAGTTGTACTCACCGGTCACTGCGACTCCTCCTACGCCGACGACGTTGAGTCACAGAGGTCTACACAGGGTTACTGTTTCAGCCTGGGCTCTGGAGCTGTTTCGTGGAGGTCTACTCGGTCCTCCTCTGTTGCGACTTCTACCGCAGAGGCCGAGATCTACGCTGGAGCCCTCGCTGCACAGGAGCTACGCTGGTTGACCTTCTTGCTCACTGACCTTGGTGAGCGGCCGAGCTCTGCACCGACCTTGTTTGCTGACAACAAGGCGATGATTCTCCTGTGTCATGAGCCTCGACTGGAGAGCAGGGTGAAGCATATCGACGTCAGGTACTTCCTCCTTCGAGAGTTGCAGAGACGTGGACAGGCACGTCTGGACTTCGTGGCCTCCGAGGCCAACACTGCAGACATCTTCACCAAGGCTCTTCAGCCTTGTGACCACCGCCGGTTTTGTCTGCAGTTAGGCCTTGTTGAGACTGGGTCTAGTAGACTGCAGTAGTGAGTTCTTGCCTCTTGCTTGTTTGTACCATATATATATTAGCTTGTACACTCTTGAACTGGCCTTGTGGCCCCTAATTTGTGCTCAGAATGTGTGGTGACGTTGAGATCCACCCTGAGCTTTGTTTTCTCGCTTGCTTGTGACTGGTCTTGTGACCTTAGGTTGTGTTCTGTTACTTGGCATTCCCCACTTAGGCTATGGGGGTGTGTCAAATGTTATAGCCCTTAGTGGGTCATACTATATGGGGTACAAACAGATAGGGTTAGGTACTTGTACCCCAACTCAATCAATGCAATCCATTCCGCTATTCTCAGTTACTAAGACTAAGTGTCAAACATTTCCACCGCACTGCATCTCTTCGTTTGAGACGCGAGGCCTTTGTGACGCGCGTCAGGAATGTACCCTTAGAAAGTTGCTGCCGTTTGAATGTTCGCCTAACCTATTTTTTGGGTATTTGTAGAAAGTCTATAGGGTCCTATATATGGGGCAATACCGTACGTACCATACCGGCATTAAGAAACCGGGACGATTTTGGGATGAATCTGACTATATGTCTTTTTGAGTTGCATCCGTTCCCGATGAGGTTAAAAAAAGGCCCGTACTGATAATTCGTGAAATTAATTTGTATTATGTTTGAAAGTATCCTTCTCAAGTAATATTTGGACAACCTTCTAAATGTCTTATTATATGGACCCAATGTTCTACTGTACCTAGATATGTTTGATGATGTGAGGTTTGGTTTGATGTGTGTCCTCTAATTGTTCTTGCCAGATCATACCAGCCGTCTCCATGTGACTGGCTACAGAAGTTGTGACACGGAAGTGCTGATGTCCCCATTGGGACCCCGTTGTCCATGTTGCAGATATGACGACAGGTGCACGTCTGTCGTTCGACGCCGAGTTTCCGGAGGGATAAAATTGCTCACGCAGCAGAAGCTGATCTGTACACGTGTCGCATCATCCTGGTCTCTCAGGAAGCTGAACCTCCGCGTTCGACGCTCAAGCACGGCCGCATTCCACGGGTTTCTTTGAGTTCCGGTTTGTGCATTCTTGCCTTTCCGTTGGTGCACTCTGCCCAACGCGATATGCTAGCGACAAGTGCGGCTGTCCACCCTTGGCTCTCTCTGGTTGGCTGGCGCTGCCGTCGGCTTCTAGCCGGCTCCCAAAACGTGCTCACACGCACACACCAGCTTCCCAGTCAGCATATATCATCTGATGTACCTCCAGATGATATAAGAATTTGTTATGCTGACTGGGAATTTATATCATCTGATGTATCCCATATAAAAAAAGAATTTCCTACACTTGCTGGGCAGATATCGTTAAGTGCATCAAAGATCAAGTTTTGTGGAAACTGCCCTCGACGAGGGCACAGATACTGACCCTCGACGAGACTGTGGAAACTGCCCTAGCCTTGTTCAATAACTGTTTGACTCTGAAGTGACTGGATCGACCAGTCACATCAGTCCCTCCCAAGCTTGTCAGCTCAGCACTGTTGGTTTTCCCCTTCTGCACCGCAGAAGGAAACATCAGTTGGATAGGCAGAATTTGTCTACACCTTACCTCCGCCAAGGGGGGTGAGGCGACAACGCCATGTCCCCCAAGCCCCATCCCAGCCTTGTGCGGAAAATATTCGATGATGCCCCGGTGTTTCCAGTCGCCGACTTAACCGAACCAGACCCGAACCTGCCTCGAGTCAAATCCCCATCTCTTTCCAGCTCACACCCCTATCGAAGCCGAGTGCTCTTACGCCATCTGTCGATCTCCTCACCTAGCCAAGGTTATCGCGTCACATCCGTGTCGAGCCTCTCCCATGCCACCCACCCAAACCACACATGGTGCCCAGCAGAATCATCCTCACCCCCCTCGTATGATCCCATCCCAGCCACCTCGGCTCTCTCTGCTGAGGCGCTGATAAAGGGACGGTTGTTACACACACAGCACATGTAATGTCGTGGCCCGGGAATTCGCGCCTCATTGGCACTTTTTCTGTTCCCGTTCCTCCGCCCCCCCTCTCACGTGACCAAATTCACCTTTCTGGAAAAAGTTGCCATTGATCACCTGTGGAGCTTCTGCTCTCCAGAAGAACAAGGCTACCACCCTCTTTCCGTCTTTGTGGAATCCCGCCCTTTCGTTTCGTTTATACACATTTCCAACGGATCGCGCAGCTCATCTCCAGTCGGATCTGGCTTGTTCGGGTTGTTGCACCATCAGATTCCACAAATACCTGCTCCCTTTCTTGGCGCGAATCGCTGCTGAACTGCTGCCGTTGCAGAACGTCGCAAAGCGAATTCACCCAATACTATGCCCCTGCGACGATCTGCCGCTGTTACACCTCCGCAAAAGAAGTTCGCCTTCTGACTTCCAAGTATTTCCACGCGAGAAGATTGCAAAAAAGATTTGTAAAAGAAGTTCGCCTTCTGACTTCCAAGTATTTCCACGCGAGAAGATTGCCAAAAAGACTCGTAACAGAAGTTCGCCTTCTATTATGGCCCTTCAGTTTATGCCAATGGACATACCGGCTACAGCAAGGGAGCCCTCCGTGTTTCGCGCTGCCGAGCTCGCCCCCATGACACCTGGCGGAAAAGCCCCTTCGACCAGCCCCGCATTTCCGCCCAAGGCCAAATTTCGTGGCGGAAACCCCAACTCGGCGGCGAAGAATCACCAAGCTTCGCGAAGCTCGCCGAAATTCGCGAATCTGCAGCCACCAGCGTGCGGATTTTCGGACGACTCTGGCGATGGACAGAAGCCAGAAGTCGACGACCCTCAATGTCGCCAAGTCAATATCTTTCCGCCAACTACGCTCGCCTCGAACGCCGCGGCGCTTAGCACACCCAAAAAATGCGGCGGCAGAGGCGGCGGCAGAGGCCGCGGGAAAGGAAAAGGCGGAGAGTGTTTTTCCCAGTCAAGCGGAGCAAGCGGGGTCGAGATTGCGGGGAATGCGCACGCGGTCTTCACCCAGTCCCCCGCGATTCAACCGCGCTGCTTCCCGCCGACGCTTAGCATCCCGCCGCCCCCGCAGCTGTTTCCCCCCGGCTCCCCTTCCGCGGCTGGCGGAGCCCCGCACCTGCAGGCGCCCGGCACCCCCTGCGCGGGGATGGTCCGCGCGCCTTCCCACCGCTTCCCCGCGTCGTCGACCGTCAACACCGCGGTCAGCGGGGGGAGCGGGTGGAGCGGCGGTGGCGGCGGAGCGCAACCGGCGGAGAATATGAAGCGGAAGCGCCCGCGGTTCGCGGAGGATCAGCTGGCGCATTTGGAGGCGCATTTCGCGGTGGAGCAGGAGCTGACGCCGGCGAGCAAGAAGCAGCTGGCGGCGCGGCTCGGCGTGAAGCCTCGGCAGGTGTGCGTGTGGTTCCAGAACCGCAAAGTGCGGCAGAGAACGCGGGAACGCGAGACGGAGCTGGAGAGCATGCAAGCCGCGTACGCGAAGCTTCAGGCGACGTGCCGCGAGCTGCAAGACGACTACGAGCTTCTGAAATCGGACTACCAGGAGTTGCTGCTGCAGAACACGCAGCTCTTCGACATGGTGAGTTGCTCGTGGGTGCGCGTGGGTGCTGGATTCAGGAAGTGGACGGTCGGGATGGAAAATGCAGATATAATGGTGCTGATGCACCCAGCCTCTCCTGTGACGAACCGTGTTAGCTCGCACTTTAAGCGTGACACGAACTCTAACGAATCTCCTTGTATCGCATTTGTTTTCGTCCTTCCAGATGCAGGAAATCGAGCAACAGCTGGGGAACCCGCAGCTTCCGCCCGGCGAGCACCCCGTCACGTCGCGATTCAACGACACCTCCACCCCGGACAACCAGCTTGGCGGCTATGCACAGTCGGACCGCGGCGGGCAGTCGAACCAATCCGAGGACGAAGTGGAGATTCCTTCTGCCCGGGTCCAGCCCCTTCATCAGCAGCAGCAGCAGCGGCGGCAGCGGCAGCAGCAACTCGCTGCTGGTCGTCGTGAAAAGGACATGCAGCAGCAGCAGCTTGCGGCGGCGGCGGCGGCGCCAGCGGGTGAAGCGGAGGAGGAGGAAGAGGACGACGAGGAGGACGAGGAGGAGGACGACGAGAAGGTGGAAGAACCTGGGCCGTGCGCTTCGGCCCCCAACAAGCAGCAAGCCGAGCCGCTCCTCGGGAACACGAGAACCTGCTTTCCAACGCAGGAGTTCTACCCTGCAGCGGCCGGGGAGGTTTCCAGTTTTACCCCTGCCCCTCCTTCTGGTAACCAGTTCAACATCTACGTCAAGAATCAAGCCAATCAGGGCAAACCCCCTTCGTACGAGAGCAACTCGCCTGATTCGTCCTTGGACGAAATCGGCGGCGCGCCTTTCGCGCTTCCCCCTCCCGCCTTCCCCATGGGCGTTGCGCCCACTTCAGCATCCCCCGTGCTCTTTGAGCCCCTCGCAGCTTTCGCCAACGCTGGTAACCGCGTGGGGGAATCTGAGCACTTCGTCGCTCCCTCCAACCAGCAGCAGGGTCCCGATCTCTATGACCTCTATTCCCAAGCTCCCGCTGGCGGTGGTGGCGGCGCCGGCTTTTTGGACAGCTGGATGGACGGCGACGCGACCGGGATGCAGCAATCTGCCGGCTTACCGTTCGGCCTGACGGCAAAGGCTCCGGCGGAAGCGGAGGCGGAGGATGGGGAGAGTGATTCCGAGGCTGCGAGGAGAACAGCAGTGTATGGCGGGAGACATGCGGCTGAGACCTACGCTGCGTTTGCTCCAAGCGGCGAGCTCGTTGAGAATAGCTTGCCTCTTGACGGGTTCCCCTCGTGGAATGGGGGCCTGCCGCAGGCGTGTATGGAAGGCGCGGGAGAGGCGGAACGGCGATGCGCTGGTGCGGAATGCGCGGGCGCAGCGGAGGATATGAGCGGAAACATGAGGGTGAACCAGGAACCGTTTGATCTTCTGGGAAGCATGGAGGGCGCGATGGGAGCGATGGGGTGTGTAGAGGATGGCGGCGTGGGTCACGCTGACGCGGGCGCTGGTGTTGCTGCTGCTGACGACATGGCTAGCATGTGCGGGTTTGACATGCACGCTTATGCGGCTTTCTGAAGCGGTTCTTTTTTCGCGCGCCGCGTTTCTGCATTTATGAGGCGGCGCTCTGTAGCACGTGCGCTTGCGGCTTTACGGAGGCGACAAGGCAAGGACAGCCACGACGGAGTGTGGGAAGCGAACCGTGCGTTCACGTCCCGCACAGACGCCAACACGGCGGGAGCAGGGAGGGCGGAGTGCGACGCACGCGAATTCATGCGACGTCACGAGGAAGTCGAACAGTCTCGTGTACCAGTCCGCAACACGCGACGTGGACGTCAACTACTCGTTCACGCTGGACACACACTGATGCGGGAGGCTTATCTAGCGGGGAAAAAATTGCATTCGTGGGTCGTATTCCCAGCACTAAACCTGGTTACCTCTGGGTTCTGGTAACTGTGCGATAGTTTCGGACAAACTCGCCAAGCTTTGTTAAATAACCTGAAATAAATTACCTCTACAGAGGAACACAGCTTTCCTTAGCTATGGTGAGGTATTTCCATATGTTTGGCTTGCTTACTCTAGTTTGCTAGTGAGTTGCTCCTTGAACTGTATTTCTGTGTTGTAACTTTATTTGCACTCTGGTTTGCATTGTTACTCACCTTAAAAAGGCTGATTTAGGTGAAAAAGGCTGAGATTTCTGACCTTTTTTAGAACTGAGGCTGATTTTCCAGCAATTTGTTGGAAAGAAACAGGAAATTTGATTAGTTTTGTAGTGTAAAATTGCATAAAATGGTTAATTTGTCTGATTTTCAGCAAATCTGTTTGTACCAACTCTGATTCGTCCGCCTAGGCCGAAACGAATCTGAGGCCCTGGCATACGGTACCGTAAAAGTTAGACACCTTCAAAATATCTGATGAAGGGATGGTGGGCATCGCAATAAGGTGCGTGATCAACGGCTGTGATAAAAGAAATGGGACTGTAAACAATGTGCTGTTGCCCTAGTTCGAACGCATGAAAAAAAACAAGGATTTTGAATGGGATCGACAAATGCACTGGTGAAGGTTGGGCATTATGTCTAGCTGTTCAAAAGAACTTGTGACTTCATTCCCAACCCCAACCCCATCTTTTGCATCCTTGCACTCAGTGACTGAAATTTCTAGCAACCTTCTGTAATCCCCTCTGCTTCGACAGGTACAGCTTATACCGCCTGCACCTGCTGCTCCTACTCCCCGCACTCCCAGCAAGAGAACTATTTTTCTGCCCAGAGGCATAATTTCCACCACCATAGCCACCAGCAGCACCGCAGCCAGCAGCAGCCAAGGAAAGTGTGCCCGAGGCTTGGCGCTTAGTTAAAAGGCCAGGTGGCAGCTCTTTTTTCAGCAGGATGCAGAAACAGCGCCTGAACTTGGCCTGGGTGTGTGTGATGGTGGGGAGGGTGGCATCATCAGCCACGTCCAGCTCCTGTGCGTGTGGGGTTACATGGGGTTGGATGAGATTGAAAGGACTTGAGTGGAGAATAGCAGGGTACTTATGTGAAGCATGAGAGTGTGCATGTGGTATCATCAGCCATGTCCAGCTCCTGTGCTTGCGTGTGTGTGGGGGGGGGGGGGGGGGAAATAAGATGGCGTTAAAGTGGAGAATTGAGGGGCTTAGATGCAAAAGACGCAGATCAGACGCTGCGTCCTACGTCTGGACGCAGCGTCTAGACGCTAGGACGCAGGACGCACGCGGAATTTTTTTCAGGCTGCCCGAAAAAAATCCCGACTCCAAAATTTACATTCGCGATTTCGACGCGACTGTCGAAATCGCGAAATTTCGACCCCCTAAGGCCAAATCGCCATTCTAAAACAACCCCCCCAACATTTCATAACCCCCTCAAATAAAATTGAAAATGTCAAACCTCTTCACCACTCCACATCTACAAAACCCAACCTTAGTGGCCCACCACCAAGCCCAATTAGCAATCCAACCAAATCTATTTGTGCTTTCCCTTCTACAACCCATCCACCCAATTCTCTTTCGTAAACCCTTGGGGCTTTAGGTTAGTAGCCTAACTCCGTTCCGTTATGGCTTCCTCAAGCAACCCTTCCTCTTCCACCGCATCTAAGAATGTTGTTGGGGAAAATTTTGCCTTGAAAGTGTGTGGAAGGTGCCCCCCCCCCCTGCCCATGCCCTATACCAAGTTTTTTTGCCTGCCCAAAAGTTTTTTTACCCTGCCCGGGCTTGCGTCCTTTGGTGCGTCCTAGGCGTCCAAGGACAGCGTCCTGCGTCTGGACGCATGCGTCCTAGTCGCAGGACACGTCTTTTGCAACTAAGTTGCGGGGTACTGGTGTGAAGCATGAGTGTGTGCATGGGTGTGGCACGCAGCAACACCTGAACCCACCTTTCAGAAGAGACAAAATAGGTGACCTAGACCCACCCACCGCAATGGGTTGAATGAATTGGTGATTTGATCTGACTTGCAATATACACCCTTTTTTAGGATGGGTGAGATGACCTGACGTGTGATGCACACCAAGAAGAAGCAGCTCACACTTACCTGAAAGAGATGCTTAATCTGCTTCAGCAGTGGAACCAGGTTTGCAGTTTCCGGGACAGTTGCAACAGCAGTTGCAGCCGAAGCGGCACGCGTTGGGGTGTAGAAAGCAGCATGGGCAGCATCGATCAGAACAAGAAGTGCCTCTTGAATCTGGCGACGCAGGCCAAAGGCTAAAAGCACATTGCTTCTGTGGGGGTGAGAAGGAATAGGGAGGGATAAGAGTACATTGTTCATTGCTCCTGGAAGGGTGAGAAGGAAGCGTAAGAGAGACGCGAGTAACAGAGGTGAGCAGCGTGCGTTGGGGCGTAGAAAGCAGCAGCATGAGCGCCGTCCATGGGAAGAAGAAGCTTGTAAAAACGGTGAGAAGGAAGCGTATGAGAGGGACGAGAGTAACGGGGGTGAGTTGAAAGAGACCAGGCATAAGAGGGGGGAAGTAGTACGGGTGAAAATGTGACGGGCAGAAAAAGAATGGATGGAAACATGAGAAGATGGGTGGAAATTGGGTAGAATTGCATTACCTGAAGCTGATGACGCCCTTGTCGTAGACTGTCGGTGTGGCTGAGTGATGGTTCGACCTGGCGAGAGAGGGGAGGAAGGAGGATTGGAGCGGGGGAGCATGGGGGAAGGAGGGAAGGGGGGGTGGTTCGAGGGGTTAAAATAATGTAAACTGCGTTGCCTGAAGCTGAAAAAAACCACAATTTTTGAGGCGCCTAAAAAATCGCCTCAAAATTTGAGGCGCCTCGAAAATCGCCTCAAATTTTGAGGCGCCTCGAAAACCGCCTCAAAATTTTGAGGCGCCTCAAATATTGCCTGAAGCTGATAACCCCCTTGTCATAGTCTGTCGGTGTGGCGGAGTGATGGTTCGACCTGGCAAGAAAACGAGGAAAGGGTTGCAGGAGTGGGGGGGAGAGAGGGAGAGGGGAATAATAATAATAATAATAATAATAATAATATAATAATAATAATAATAAACACTGGAAGAAAACAAAAGGAGAGGAAAAACAAAACAAAAGACATTCCACCTCACCTCAACACCCCTCACCTGGCGCGTTCAATCATCACTTTAAACTGCAGGTTGGGGAAATGCAACGCCACCAGCTTGAGTAGAGGTGTGCGGCCTGCCCTACCCCACCTCACCTCACCACACCACACCGCACCTCACCTCACCGCATCTCACCTGGCGCGTTCAATCATGACTTCAAACTGCAGGTTGGGGCAATGCAACGCCACCAGCTTCAGCCACCGCCGGTACACCCCCCACCGCTGCAGCAACCTCAGCCACAACCCCACTGCTGCTCCCAGCTTCGAATGTGACTCGCCCAGTGCTGAACCAGACCCCCTCCGTTCCTCTTGTAAACGCGCTGCTGGTCCTGCCCTCAGCTTCCCTCCATCCCTCTGCGCCTTGCTAGGCGCTCTGAGTTCACTATCCGCGTTACTAGCTGCTCCAGTACTTGCAACAGCAGCAGGAGCTACACCCTGCACACCCACATCATCCACATCACCCTGACTCACTTCCTTCCCTTTCACGTCAGCACTCCTCCCCGTCTCGTGCTCCAATCCAGTCAGACATTCTGATTCTTTCCTCATCCTCGTGCATCTTCCATCTCTCCCACCCTTCTCGTCCTTCACTCCCTTTCCCTCCCCCCCTCCTCCCCGCTTCCTCTTCCCCCCCACCAGCAATCGACCCACTTTCTCTGCATCCTCAATTGCCCACTCTCTATCCCATTCCTCCCACTCCTCCTCCTTCCTTACTTCCTCTCCTCCATTCCCACCTCCCTCCCCTTCTCCTTTTTCCCTCCCTTCTCCTCTTTCCTCCCCTCCTCCTCCTCCTCCTCCTCCTCCTCCTCCTCCTCCTCCTCCTCCTCCTCCTCCTCCTCCTCCTCCTCCTCCTCTTCCTCCTCCTCCTCCTCCTCTTCCTCCTCTCCCCCCTCCTCCTCCCTCTCCTCCTGCCAATGCTCCGTCAAATCTGCCAAGAACTCCTTCATACCTCTCTACACCCCTCTCTACAACCTTCTCCTCCTCCTTGCTCCTCCCGTCTCTCTTCTCTACCCACTCTCCTTCTCTCCACTCATCTCCCTCCCTACCTATCCCCAAGGAACCCTTCTTTTCCACCCTCATCCCATCCGCTTCCCCATACCCATCCTCACACCTGTCCTCTTTCCTCTCTCCTCCCCATCCATTCCCCACCTCCCAAGCAATCCTATCCGCCCGACTCCCAAACACCAACGCGAGCCCCTCATAAGCCACTGCCCAGTTGAAGCTAGTAAGCTTTTTAACTGCCCGCCTCACCGCATCAGAATCATGTGCTTGCACTGTAGCTAGGTCCAATTCATCCTCCTCCTGCGCTGCTGCTGTATCTCCCTCTCTTTCATCTGACTGCTCCCCTCTCTCATCCGTGTCTTCCCCCTCTTCCTCTTCGTCCTCCTCCTCCTCCTCCACTTCTTCCTCTTCCTCCTCTTCTTCCTCCTCTAAACCCTCCCTTTCCTCTCGCCCCTCCACCTCCTCTCCATCTTTCGCACTGCCACCAGCAGGAAGGGGCGCAAAGGGCAGCAGCGACAGCAGGGGATAGGCCAACAGTGCCTCCGCCAGAAGGGACGCTGCTGCTGCTGCTGCCTCGCCTGCTGCCTCTTCTGCTACTGCCTGTGAGAAATTCACTGCTGCTGCTGCTGTGCCTGCTTCGTTTGCCTCTACCTCTGCTGCTTCTGCTTCTGCTTCTGCTTCTACCTCTGCCTCTGCTTCTGCTTCTACCTCTGCCTCTGCCTCTGCTTCTGCTTCTGCTTCTGCTTCTGCTTCTGCTTCTGCTTCTGCTGGTGTTGCTGCCGCTGTCGCTGCCGCCTCGCCTGCCGCCTCTTCTGCTACTGCCTGTGAGAAATTCACTGCTGCTGCTGCTGTGCCTGCTTCGTTTGCTTCTGCATCCGCCTCTGCCTTTGCCTCTGCTAAGTTCGATACTGGTGCTTCTGCTACTGTTTGTGAGAAATGCACTCCTGCTGCTGTACTTGCTGTATTTGCCTCTGCTTCTGCTGTATTTTCTGCCGCTGCTGCCGCTGCTGCCTCGCATGCTGCCTCTTCTGCTACTGTTTCTGAGAAATGCACAGCTGCTGCTGCTGCTGTGCCTGGTGTTGCGGTGTTGCTGCTGCTGTAGCTGCTGCTGCTGCTGTTGAAGCCACATTTGAGCGACCTGCACAAACTGCTTCTAACTGTGACTCTGTTGCTGCTTCCCGTGCTGCCACATCCCATGGTGCAGAATCTGAACGCCTCTCATTTCTCTTCCTTTCCCCTCTCCCTATACAACCCTTGCTTACACTCCGACTCACTCTCATTTTCTCACCAACCCTTCCTCTGCCCCTGTTCCTTCCACTCCCATTTTCCTCCTCTCCGTCACACTCCCTCCCACTCCCAACCACCCTTCTCCTCCTCCTCCTCCCTTCCCTATTTTTCCCAGCTGCTCGTTTCACTACCGTCCGCTGCTGGTGCTGCTGCTGATTATCCCCTACACGATCCTTTCCCCCTAACTGCCCATGCTGCTGCTGCTTATTCTTCTCCTCCCCCCACCACCTATCCATTTCATCATGCCACCATCGGTCCAGGGTGGATTGCAGAAAATCAAAGGCAGGTGACAGCACTGGTAGCTTCTCCCGTATGCGTGAGGACAAGATGAGGGACTTGAAGAGAGATTGCCTGTAAGGGGGAGACAAAAACGAATATGAAACCGCTGCTGATTACGCCCCCCATGTGACAGCACTGGTAGCTTCTCCCGTATGCGCGACGATAGGACGAGAGACTTGAAGAGATTGTGCCTGTAGGGGAGACAAAAAAAAAAAAAAAAAAAAAAAAAAAAAAAAGGGTTGCTGGTGGTTAGTAATGCTTCTCCAACTACCATCGCTTCACCACCTGTCCATCTCATCATGCCACCACCAATCCAGAATGGATTGCAGAAAGTCAAACGCGGGTGACAGCACTGGTAGCTTTTCTCGTATGCGAGACAACAGAACGAGAGACTTGAAGAGAGATTGCCTGTGATGGAGAATATAATAATGAAGGCGTGGTTTGCAGAAAGCCAAGAGCAGGTGAGTGAGAGCAGACTGAGAGCTTCTCTTTCCATGCACTCCCCACCCCCCACATCAGTGCTCGTCGTCTGACCACTTACATGGGAATCTGTGTCTGCTGTTGTTGCTGCAGCAGCAACAGGTGTTGCTGCCACCATGCATCGCCTGCTCCACCTTCCACTGTGCACTCCCCATCCCCCACACCGTTGCTTATCGCCTGCCCGCTTATCGCCTGCCCGCTTATCGCCTGCCCGCTTATCGCCTGCCCGCCTATCGCCTGACCACTTATCACAGCCCCCAAGCCTGCAAACGTCTTGCGTGCCCGGGGCAACTTAATGTCGCCCTGTCTGCTTGCCTCTGCTGCTGCTGCCGCCCAAATTTCATCTCTGTCTAGTTGATTTCGTACGGTTTTTGATGTAACCCTGGGACAGATGAGAGGAGGGGGAAGTGCGAGGGTGCGTAACATGGCTAAGCGTGGAGAATCAGGTCTGGAGGCTGCCTGAACATCCTGTGTGCTTACCTATTGTGAGCTCAACTGTCCGGTGGATCGACTTATATATACTCGGGAAATTCTCAACCCAAGCGGCACTTGGCGCTTAGCTAATTGTGCACTTTAAGTGCCTTGTTGTAAGCTGAAAAGAAAAAAAGAGCTTGAAACGCTTACCTGAGTGTACATAAGTCTCGCCAGGACACCCTTGAACAGAGCATGGTCAAAATCTCCTGAGGCAAAGCGAGGGAACGGAACCCTGTCCCCTGCATGCCGTGCCTTGTTGTAAGTCAACAAAATGTTTGCTCAGGAGCTTACCTAAGTGTGCATAAGTCTCGCCAGGACACTCTTGAACAGAGCATGGTCAAAATTTCCTGAGGCAGGGAGAGGAACGGCACCCTGTCCCCTAGCTCTACACCCATCCACACTCGCTCCCTCTCCTCCTTTTCCTCCCTCTCCTCCCTCTGCTCTCTCTCGTCTGCCTCTTCTCTCTCCCTTTCATCCTCCAAATCTTGACGATTCTCTCCCTCTCTCCCCTCCTGTCCAGGTTTATTTCTCCTCTTTCGCTTCTCTCCCCTTCGATTCTTTTCTCCCCTCCGCCCTCCGCTCGTGCTGTCCACCACGACCGTCGATTCCTTCGCCCGGCTGATCTCGACCGCCCATCCTGGAAACGCGAAGGAGATCTTCGGACGGTCTAGATTCGCGGAGGAGACGTCAAGTGACGCGGGAAACGCCGAATCTGAAAGGAAGGGCTTTGTTACTGCTGCTGCAGTGGGATTTTCTATAGCTGTAGAACCAGAGTGGAATGCCCTGGATTTACTCTTAGCAGGAGCGATGAAGGCTGGCGTATCCTGCAAGCAACGTTGAGATTCAAGCTCGGTCAAGGCGTATGTTTCGTGAGGCGGGATCTCAGCCGCAATTGGGTCACTGACAGCGGCCGGACTGACTTTCTCGGCGGCCAGCTTTTCGCGACAGTGCTCCTGGAACGAAGTTTCTAAGAGATCGTCCAACGCGTCGTCGTCGTTTTCGTCGTCGTCGCCGTCTTCGCGAATGTCGCACACGTTGTCGCCGTTCGCGAGATCTGCGAAACCGGAATCGTAATCGTCTCGTCCTGCTTCCATCCGGAAACCGCGCCGCTAAGACTATCTGGCGTGTTTGCCTACCACGATCTTATAAATCGTGTATGAAGTAGAGGAAAACCTTGCGTACTAGTCGCTAGGGCGCGGTGCAGTTGATGCATTTTGACTGAAGTTCGAGCCTCAACCATTTTGCACCGTGAACAAAACGTTTCTACCGCATCGAACCGAGTAAAACATTTCTGCAGATTCGAATCAGTGCAGATGTTCGACTAACTAGTCCGCTGGGAGGAAAGTACGAGTGAGCGCAATATCTTCAGCTGACCGCGACTTGATATTCCCCAATATATTGTTTAGTGACCAGCTTTTATATTACGGGCGCACTGTAACCAATTATTTTTCTCTACCCTTGCTCACTACATGTCCTTTGGACAGAGCTTACATTACCAGGTTAAGAATTGTGAACTGACATGCATGCGGTAGTCACTTAGAATCAGCGGGTTGAGTTGTTGCCGTCGGTCTTCACTACACGCACCAAATGAAATAACTATACGAGAGCACTGTAGTTAGTCAAAGGTACCGGTAGGTTGCTGCTTTTGCTGCTGGTGCTTCAGACAAGCCCTTTCCACTAAGGCACCTGCCGCCCACCCAACCAAACCTTCAACTTTCCTCCCTCAATTGCTTTTCAAGCTTCAGTCAAGCGGCTCCTCCTGCTTTGCCGCTGTTTCTGCTGCTGCTACCTCGACTGCTTCTGCAGATGCTGATGCTGCAAATGCTGTTCCTGCTGCTTCTACTGATGCTGAAGCAGATCCCAGATGCTCCATTGCACACCGGAATAGACACTGCAAGAATGACCGATACTGCAATCCTGCTCTCTCACACCCCACCTCTCATGGACCCATTCTTGTTGCCAGTTTGTCGCACCCAACAGGCAATGATAGCCGAATCCATGCTAGAGCATATGCACATGCACATGTACATGCGAATATGCACATACACATGAACATGCACATACACATGAACATGCACACCCGCATACTTAGCATCCCAGAAATGGGATCTCTTTGCTGCTGCTGCTGATGCCACCGATGCTGGTTGATGGTTACAGAGCCGGAATCTTCTGCTTTGGCAAGACGTCTTTAGAAGCACGCAACTTGCTGTCACGCAGAGCATGAGGCTTAGGATTGCTGCCTGTGCCGCTGCTGCTGCCACTTCTGCCCGCTTTTTCATCTGTGAATGCCACCGTTCGCCTCCTCCCTGACCTATCCTCGTTATACGCCGATGATTCTTCCGCTGCAAGTACAGGAGATTTTGGAATGTTCCGAAATTTCTCCAAGCCGGATTCTGGTGGTGTGTCTAGCGAAGCTCGTCGACTGGAGGGAACAGACGCGGCTTGAAACGAGCGAGTCGAGAAGTTAATAGGGGAGCGAATGGGGGAGCGGTTGGGAGTGCTTCCTCTACTTCCCTTGAAACATTGTACTGTAGCAGCTAAAGGACTGTCGATACTAAGGAACTCGTTATCCTCAGCACCACAGTCTCCGTACAAGTCTTCGTCTTTCCCCATGTAAGAAGAACCCATCGATTGTGGACTGTAGCTATCGCTCTGATGGTGACTGTCATGAGCGTGCTTATAGTGAAGCCCGTTTGGCACTTTCATACTGAGGGCCTTTTTCATCCACGCCGCGCGCTGCGGCTGACGCGCCTTCAGAATGTCCTTCTGATCGGCCGATTCCAGCCCAGCCCCGTTATCATCACCATCGACGAAGTATAAGTCTTCGTCAGACTTTTCGCTGGCGCTGCTGCGACCGTCGTTAGCGTGCGTGTGGCGACGAGTGAAGGGTGCGTATGGCGGAAGATCGCTTTCCCTGTTTCCGCTTCCCCCCGAACCAGCCCCCCTGGATAAGACTCGCGCACCCCCCAACTGCGCTGAAGTGCGGCTGCGCGTGAATAACCCCTTTCCGCCTTCCGAACCACTTGCCCCGCCGCTTCTTCCCCACCGACCACCTCCAGAATCATCGCAACCGTCAGATTCTCGGAACCCAAGATTCGTCGATTCCGATCGGGGCACCGCTCCGCCTTTGCTGCTTACACGCCGAAACCACGACCCACCGCCTCTCCCGCCATCCTCCCCACCATTTAATTCCGCTTTCAAGCTCACGCTCTTTTTCATTGTGCGAGACGATTTGCTTTTCGACAAAACTGTCGAGCTTCGAACTAGGGCAGACTTGGTTACAGACCTACTTAAGCCCCGCGACGAGTCCCCTTCCGCAAACGCCTCCACGCTGTGCACGCGTCGCACCGAGGGAGACGCAGGAGGGAGCCCCGCAGCTCGTCTGCCACCGTTTCCGCTTTCGCCGCCGCCAAAACCGCTTCCAGGTGACAGCAAATCGGCGTCGCTGCCACCGCTATTAGGGCTGTCGAATCTCCCGAAGCTGTCGTTGCCGAAGCTGTCGCCGTAGCTGCCGTTTCGGTATAACTCGCCACCGCCGACGGTTTTCGCTCGGTTAAATTCACGCATATTGAACTTTCGCGCGGATTTGTGCGAAAATGACGCGGACTTGGCGGCGGAAATCACGCACGTCTCTGCCGGCTTCGCGACGAGCTCCATCACGCGAGAGGGCGCCGCGGTGGCGGGGCTCCCGGGACGCGCCGCGAAGGACGTTCGTGGATCGAGTCGGCGGAAGGTCGCTCCACGGGCGAGGCGCGTCGGCTTGCGAAGGGTCGGGAAGACTAGCTTCCAGACACGATGCGCGTCGACTAAGACTGTATCCGCGTCCTTATCCTCCTGGAGGTCCCAATCTGGCGTGGGGGGTTGGGAGGAGTACATTTGGTTTTGTGTCCAAGGAGAAGGGGGAACTGGGGTTGGGTGGGGGAGGAGGGGAAACGGTCGGCGGGGAAGGAAGGGGAGGGGAGGGGGGGGCGGAGACGGCGCAATGAACAAAGACGGGGTGGGAACGGGAGAAGCGGGGAAAGCGAGGGAAAGCGAAGAAAGCTGGAACAGAAATTTCACAAGGGGGGATACATACGGGCCGCCTAGCGAGCTTACCGTCGACTCGGTTAGCGAAGCCGCTTCTAACGGCCCATCGTTCCACCTCCTCTTGCAACTCTTCCCTCTCCGCAATCTGCCCCTCCCTGATCGTCGCGACTCCAAACCCGTTATAACCACTCGCCTCCGGAATCATTAGCGGGTCGTCCGCCGCAATCACAATCATCCTATAAGAAACCTCCGAGCCGCCCATATTAGGCCGCTGCACCGGCAGCGCCGCTAGCGGAATCACGCCGTACGCATCCCCGATTTCTCTCGGTGCAGACCCTATCTCGATAGCCTGTATCGGAGCGTAATCGAACAGCGACGCGAAGCCGTCCGACGATCCCGCGGCGCCCGATTCATTCCCTGCGCTTGCGGGGCCAATGGCGCTTTGCGGAGCCGGCTTGCTGGCTTTCCCCGGCGACCCGCCGTCATTCGCGGCGTCAGCGACGGCGCCGCACGCGAGCACGCAGGTCTGCGGAAGTATGCCCATGTTCCACGGCACGTTCTCGTCCTCGTCGAACTCCGTCGTGCCGCTCAGCAGCAGCCGCCGCCGCCGCACGCGGAAGGCGGAGTTGCTAGCCTTCCCCGCGCCGCCGCCGCCGGCGCCGCCGGCTTCCGCGGAGCGCGTGCGCGTGCAGACGAAATAGCAGAGGTTGTCAGGCGGCGGGGGGGTGGTGGAGAAGGATGAGGTGTAGGTGGGAATCACGTCACCGTAGGATGCCGCTTCGGGGGAGGTGGGGGAGGCGGCGGAGGAAGACGGGGGAGGGGGGAAGAGGAGGATATCGTGCCACAAGGCTTTAACGGTGCCGTCAGCTATCAGGGGCAGGATATTACCGGAAGGGGTGGCCATTGGGAGTCCACTAGTCTGCTCGATTTAGGTTTGTTTCTGACTGAATCGGTTGCGCGAAGCTGTAATTGTATTCCTAGATATGGGAGACTGCGAAGCAACCTAAGCTAGGACGGCTTAACTTAGAATGAAGCAACAAAGGTAAATAAAAACATGTGACGAAGTTGACGGGGTGAGATATGAAACACCGCGGCTTGGAACTAGGAGGAGAAATGTGGAAGAAGTTGGCTGTACGGTTGGAAACGGAAGCTCATGCTTTCCACCAAGGCGGACACGAGGGCTGGTGGGTGGACGAATCAGCCTTAGTTTTCGCTGTGGTCCTAGACACTCATCACTTTTTGTTCTGGTGAAATGGGGCGTGTTCCGAGCGAACTTTATAGGATCTGGCCGATAGTTCTTCACGCGGCTCAAGCTGATCGTGATGGGAGATTTCAACCTAAATTTCGTGCTAGATTTGACCCCTTCATTATAGAGAAGACTGGGTTTTGACCTTCAGGCCATGATGCATGTGTTCAGTTCTATGTAAAACGGGCCCCAATATCCCTCAAAAGAGGTTGAGTACGATCTGGTGGCTTCCAGAGCGGCATTATCGCTTCACCACCTCAAAACGCCGAGAGCAGTTTCGGGCTGTGCTTCGCAAATATGGCTGAAATGTTTTGGGCAGAAAACGAGACTACACACCAGTAGATCTTGAAACGTTATTCACGACGCTTGCAGTTTCGATCCGAAATGGAAGAATTCACCGCGTTACTCTGTACAAAAAAATATGATATGATTTTGTTTGGGCAACTACGTTCTCGCGTTACCCACACCAGCTCTGTACGGCCGCGTCGGACTTTTATCTGCTTCACTACACTTCCTTCCGGAGTAGAGCAGGGTAATATGGTTTACTAACTTAAACGCTCAAACAAGTAGTTCGTCTGGAATTGGCTTCGAACCCACTTTGAATTTTAAGCAAACTTTCGATAGTGTCATTACGCTACCGCTATTTATGAGACTTGCATAGTAAGCTGATCAATACCAGTAATATAATATTCATATCAGATTCAGAAACATTTGTGCTTTAATTTTGCACCAACCAAATCAATAGTTTCATAGTGCAAGTAACATACAGGATTATATGCGTGGCACCACAGTTGTCGAAGCAGACGACATTGATTTGTGATTATGGGTATACACCCTCGTTCACCGGCTACAGTGTTTGGACGTAGCAGACTGGTGCAATACTTCGGTTGCGGGCAAAGTCGCACGAGGTGACGAGGCAAGCCTTGGGCAGTAAAAAACCTTTAACGCTGAATAACCATCCCAAACGTTTTGAAAACAACAGTACCATTTTATGAAGTTCGAAACCTTGACTTATCGCCTTGGGTCAAATTGTCACAATAACGCATGAGACAGGACCTTCTTTGGTCCGTTGCGGTTACACTAAGCGTCTCTGTTATTATAACATATGCTAAACTTTCAAGAAACAAAGTGTACAAGTGAGCTTACAGTATTGAAGCGTTCTAAGGGTGCATTCTTATCCCGTGTCAGACACAAGGCTAGACACGAAGTGGAGGTTCGGAAACCCCGAAGTGGCTCGTTTGTGGGGCGATTGAAGGTTAGGAAGAGACAAATTGGAGACTAAGGGCTCATGACTTGATGTCTGACACGAGATACGAATACACCCTAACAACTGTTAAAACGACTTCGTCGAGTAGCGCTCCCAAGGACAAAGGTGAAAGGTGGGTGAGGGCACCCCCTAGCTACAGTTTTGTTTTGTGGGATGCACGAGTGATTTCTTGTTTACATTTTTACTTCGGGCAGGGAAGGTTGGTCAGCATTTTTACTGTACCCGAACGAAAGCTAGTGAAGCACTTGTTTCTGGAGTATCAGTGCTGTGGGAAACTTGCCAGAAAGGCACATGAAACGGAAAAAAACAACACGAATATCCTCAAGTGAACAAGTTTGCAGTACATTACTTTCTAGCTGACCTGAACTTCCACGTGTCCTTGCAGGTCGGGTGATGCTGATTGTACATGCAACATAGCTATCCTTCCACCCAAATTCCTACGAATTTCCCACGTTTGCCCAAATACTACTGAGCTGTACAGTGCGAGTACAGTAATTTTTTCATTTCCTGTCACCTCACTTGCTCGACAGGAAATACAACGACGTCGGACCTCGGATATTGCCCGCCGGGGATTTGATGCCAAACTACAGTAACTTCAGAACTTTCCACGATATGGTATGGACCCTACAGTTCCTTACAGCCAGCAAAAGCGGTTGGAAGTGGTGGAGCGAGAGAGAGAACTTGCACAGGCCAATCGTTCACCGTGCCCAGCGGCACGTGTGAAATATTCCCTGAAGCTTCACTGTGTTAGCCCTTTAGAGCTGGCCCCGCGAATTGCTGTAAGGATCACACCGAGTGACTGATTTCAATTCTCTAAACTGGTGGTTGTTGCTGTACTTCCTGGCCTCATTTTTTAAACCTGGGATTGATATGTACTGGGAAACAGGTGACCGTAGCTAAGGGCTTTAGTCTGAACGGCAGAATGATCAAGATGGATGGACAGGAAGTGGGATAGAAAAGGAATATAACATCAAAGTACGAGGTCCATGGAACGAGGTATGCCTGCTGCCGATTTTACAGGCGCCTCAACAACGTAGCTAGCTACACCTACACCTTTAAGAAGGAACGCATATTTGGAAAGCATGATACAGTGTATGCTTGGCTGACAGAAGCATGAGTCGTTTCTGAGTCGCCTGAACAATCTTATCCTTGCTTCGTCAGCTGAGTGATACAGCTGGGTCATTGCTGAGTCATTGCCAGGTCATCAAGAGTCGTGAATTAGGTTGAATGTGAATCTTGAGAGTTGTAACGGAATGGCTGAGATGACTGGGCCGTAGCGCTGCGAGGAACGGGAATGAAAGAAAGAAAGAGAAACAGGGATGGATGGGGGGTGTCGGATTGAATTTGTAGGGAACAACTGGGAGGCGGGAAACGAGGGAGTGAGAGTTGCAGCAGAGAGGAGGAGATGACTCGTGCACAGTGAAAGTCAGCGAATGAGCCATAGCGCTGAGATGAAAGAGCAACAAAGACAGAGAAACAAAAGGGGATGGATGGGGAATGGTGAATTGAATGTACAGAATGGTTGGGCGGGGAAAGGAAGAACGAGTGTGACTGCAGAGGGAACGGCGGAGATGACTGGGCGGTAACG
>CANIUD010000911.1:305000-442500 GCA_947470075.1 Closterium sp. Yama58-4 | reverse complement strand
GCAGCACGTGCCTATGATCACACGGACCCAGCTTGCTGGTGAGCAAGGCAAAGGTGTGATCCCAACATGGGCGTGAGTGGTGTG
Organism: Closterium sp. Yama58-4; assembly: GCA_947470075.1. NCBI lineage: Eukaryota > Viridiplantae > Streptophyta > Zygnematophyceae > Desmidiales > Closteriaceae > Closterium > Closterium sp. Yama58-4. The sequence goes on along the minus strand of CANIUD010000911.1, from coordinate 442,416 downwards.
ATGGGCCTGAGTGGTGTGATGGGCGTGAGTGGTGTGATGGGCGTGAGTGGTGTGATGGGCGTGAGTGGTGTGATGGGCGTGAGTGGTGTGATGGGCGTGAGTGGTGTGATGGACGTGAGTGGTGTGATGGGCGTGAGTGGTGTGATGGGCCTGAGTGGTGTGATGGGCGTGAGTGGTGTGATCGGCGTGAGTGGTGTGATGGGCGTGAGTGGTGTGATGGGCGTGAGTGGTGTGATGGGCGTGAGTGGTGTGATGGGCGTGAGTGGTGTGATGGGCGTGAGTGGTGTGATGGGCGTGAGTGGTGTGATGGACGTGAGTGGTGTGATGGGCGTGAGTGGTGTGATGGGCGTGAGTGGTGTGATGGGCGTGAGTGGTGTGATGGGCGTGAGTGGTGTGATGGGCGTGAGTGGTGTGATGGGCGTGAGTGGTGTGATGGGCGTGAGTGGTGTGATGGGCGTGAGTGGTGTGATGGACATGAGTGGTGTGATGGACATGAGTGGTGTGATGGACATGAGTGGTGTGATGGACATGAGTGGTGTGATGGACATGAGTGGTGTGATGGACATGAGTGGTGTGAAGGACATGAGTGGTGTGATGGACATGAGTGGTGTGATGGACATGAGTGGTGTGATGGACATGAGTGGTGTGAAGGACATGAGTGGTGTGATGGACATGAGTGGTGTGATGGACATGAGTGGTGTGAAGGCGGAGGGATCGAGTGTATCAGAGCCCTCCTATGCTTCTGCCTCTTGCGCAACAATTCTCTGCTTTTGAGCCAACTAAAAAGCAGACTCATTACACGCGGTGACTTTTGAGTCGACTCAAAAGCAGACTCATAACACGCGGTGACTTTTGAGTCGACTCAAAAGCAGACTCTTGCGCATCTGGCAACTTTTGAAACGTCTCACAATTTTTCTGCTTCGTTTTCGGAGATTTTCACCACGGTCCTTCCACCGCAGGAAACAAGACCTAATAACGTTGACTTTTGGGTTGAGGGTTAAAAGTAATCTTTGCTTCTTTTTCATATGTTCTCTCGTGGTACATCAAAGGAACCAACCTCCGCCCAGACCACGTACCATCTTCCCCAGGTTTCAGCCTCCCTCCGGGCAGCTTGAAAAAGGAATTTCCGATCTGCAGCAGAAGGATGTGCGGGTGGTTGTGATGATGCACTAATATAATCCCCTCCACGCTTGTTCTCATGCCCTCCTTCTGGTAACTGGGGCCAAGGAAAGGGTGGAACGGGAGGACAAGGGGGGTTGCAGCGGCAGGATGTGCGGGCGGGTGGTTGTGGTGATGCACCAGAATAATCCCCTCCACACTCATCCTCATGCCCTCCTTCTGAGAACTGGGGGAAGAGAATGAGAGGGCAAGGGAAGGAGGTCAAGGGAGGGAGGGTAAGGGGTTGCAGCAGCAGGATGTGCGGGTGGTTGTGATGGTGGACTAATATGATCCCCTCCACGCTTGTTCTCATGCCCTCCTGATAACTGGTGGGTGGGCAGGCAAGGAAGAAGGAAAATGACAAACAAGAGGGAGGTGGATAGATGGTGATTGTGGTTTTTTTGAGACGTCTCAAAAATACCCTTAATACATGTACCAATATAATTCCCTCCCTCCCCTCACCCCATTCCCCCTCCTTTATTACGCACTTGTGTTTCATCCGCGCCAGTCGGTCCGCAACGGACGTGTCCTTCTCGATTTTTGGCTCCTTCACGCCAAACGAGTAGTTCTCTAACGGGTATATGTTCACCACCGGCCCACCCACCATGCTGACGGGATTTTCACAGCAGCTTAACGAATAATTCTATAACGCGACTTCTATATCGAGAAACCTATAGCGAATACGTCCACGGCGAAGGGCTCTGCCGCGAAAAAGGCTATAGCGAAGGCGCTTACAGCGAAGACAACAACCGAACAACAGGAAACGGCAAAATAGGTAACCCTATTAAGCAGATTATGACATTTCGCAGGCACAGCCCGCCGACAGAGACAAAAGGAATGGAGAGTGTCGAGGCTGAAACAGAGAAGAATCGCCTTCAGCGAGGACCACTATAACGAGTATCGATTCCTATAATGCTTGAGGCAGCTTTCCGCGGGTACAGCCGTAGAGAAGGGGACCGACTGAGACGAGCCGAATGGAGAGGCTCGAGGCTGAAACAGAATCGACGCGGGACGAGCGACGCGGTCGCAATGAGAGGAGCTGGTACTAGCGATATCGATACTGGCAACGGTAAACCCGCGGGTCGCGGGTTAAGTTCAGACGCGCAGAATCTATAAGGCTGTTCTCTAGGGCAAACGTCGTTGGAACCAGCAGGAGTGGGATGGTTGCCGTCAAGGGCGGCATAATAGGGCGGGGGAGACCACCAAGCAGCAGGCAGCGATGCGATGTTGCAGATTGGAGTGTGGTAGAGTCGAGGAAAGCGAAAAAATCGTTACCGCGAAAAACTGCGACACGGGTAGCACATTCGTTACACTTCTATAATCAACAATATCCTTATATATTTCGTATATGAATGTGCACACATTCCCGTAAGGCATTAAGGTAAGAAAATATATCCTTCTTGATAATCGCTGCACTACAGCACAATGCTGTACAAAATGGGCCGTGGTTGGGTCGCACACGTTCTGTTCGTTCTTTGTGGTCTTTCGTGTCGTCAAGGTAGGTACAAAACGATAAATCTTATAACCGCACTCCACCGTGTGAAACTGTTCTGAGCCACAGAGTATGAACTGTACATGTGCGACCTGACTTCCCCCTTATTATACCATCTCTGCTACCGACCTTCTCCACCAAGCACAATAATGGTCATCTACTAGAGTTCGTTGCACGAGCACTGGATCCCCCTTCCTGATCTTGTATATCAAGTAAAGAAAGGGCAATGGCTTGTTGAAGCATCTGGATACAGCAACGAGGAACGGGACGGGAGGAATGGTGGAATGGGGTGAGACGTGGGTACATCAAGGAGGCATAAGTGTAAGGATGTGTAGGATGGTGTTGGGAATAAAAGGTTTTTGAGGCGCCTCAAAAATAAGGATGGTGTTGGGAATAAAAGGAGGATTAGAAGGGAGATCGGGTGGTGGTGGAGGGATGGAGCATGGGAAGCATGTGGGGGTTGATGAGAGAGATGCTAGACGATTATCGAAAGAAACAATTATGAAATGATGCACCTAAACAAAACAAGCGTGATGGAAGAATACAATATTTGGAAAGGGAAATTATAGGAGGTCAATAAGCTGACGTGATCAGGGGATCGATGTACACATCACAGTCATATGCATGCCGATTGCTCACCTCATCCTCATCGTAGTCATCTTCAAGTCCCGGAGTAAGCTGAAACGTTTTAGGGTAAGAAAATATCGGATGCTGTGAGATAACTTAATCTTGGAAATATTTGTTTTAACTACTATCTCAAAAACATCAACCGTGTGACGCTACAGGAGGAGACAGTATGTAAGACAATTAGTAATATGGGACGTATCAAAACCATTAGCAAGTGAGCAATACTGCACCAGCTGTTCTCCCAGGTTCAAATTGCCTCAAAAAGAGCTCGTTCCTTTTTCTGAGGCGTCTCCAAGCTAAGCTCTCATAGGCTAAAAACCTTGTTCTGAACATCTCATATTCTCTCTCACTTATTCTCTCTCCCTTCAATTTCTGTCTCTATTCTTGTTCCATCCCTCAGCTCTTCACCCTCCAAACACCTCCCCTTCTCAATTTCTCTCCTCTATCCCCCTTTCATTCTCCTCTCACCTCTCCTTCAGCCGGTACGGAGGCAGCAAACTGTGCCATGAAGCGCGCCAACTCCTCACTGCTCAAAAGACCAACTGGCCTTGCACTCACCTCTTTCCCTCTCTCCCCTCATCTCCCTCTATCCCCCCTTCTTCCTCCTCTCACCGTGCCTCTCACCTCTCCTCCAGGCGGCACGGAGGCAGCAAACTGTGCCATGAAGCGCGCCAATTCCTCACTGCTGAGTAGATCCTCAGCAGGCTGAACACAAAAAAAGGGGGAGAGGAAGCGAGGGCAGGGAGGGCAGGGTTGTGTGTGAGGGAGAAGGCAAATCCGCGGAGGCAGGACACTGTGCCATGAAGCGCCCCAACTCCTCATTGCTCAGTAGCTCGTGTGGCGACTGCAGCAAGAACATGACGACAGTGGGGAGGGGAGAGGAGACAGAGAGGGCAGGGAGGGGAGGGAGGAAAGGGAGAGGAGGGAGGAGAAGAGGGAGAGGAAAAGGGCTGATTGCTGCCCGTACGCAGGATGGAAGGGGATGCCTTTTGAGTCAAATCAATCGTCATTACTGCTCCTCTGCAACCCGTACGCAACACGAAAGGGGAAGGGAGGGGAGGCAGCCCTTGCAACACAAACAGAATCAATGCACACACAGCAAGTCAAACGCATACCTCAGCAACAGGGGGTAGGTGCTGGTAGGTGGTGTGTGGAGGGTTCAAATCGGCAGCACTGGGAGGGGCATCTGCCCTTGTGCTCCTGGCAGCACCAGCACCACCACTACCAGCACTGACTTGCGTTGACTTGCATTGACTTGCACACGCCAACATACCTCAGCAACCGGGGGTGGGCGCTGGTAGGTGGTGTGTGGAGGGTTCAAATCGGCAGCACTCGGAGGGGCATCAGCCCTTGTGCTCCTGGCAGCACCAGCAGCACCAGCAGCACCAGCAGCACCAGCAGCACCAGCAGCAGCACCAGAAGCAGCAGCAGCATGAGGCACTGGCTGTTGCGAATCAGACCCCGCAGGGATGTGACTATAAAGGGAGGTGGCGGGGGATTCCTCTATGGGGGGCGGCTGCAGCACGTTGTGCAGGAAGATGGCGGCCGAGTCGTAGAAGAAGTTGGGGCGGTGGGAGTTGTGGTCCCCCGCAAAGGTGATGAGGTTCTTGTCGCCCTGCGGGGAGGAAAAAAAAAGAGAGAGAAAGGGGAAACGGGGAAGAGAAGACGGAGAGGCAGAGAAGATGGAGAGGCAGAGAAGGGAGAATGAATGAAGTTGGGGTGGTGGGAGTTGTGGTCCCCCGCGAAGGTAATGAGGTTCTTGCCGCCCTGAGCGGGAGAGAGAGAAGCGGAGAGGAAGGGCAAACGGGGGAGAGGAAGCAGGGGATGCTGCTGTTGAAAACACGACTCAAAACGGTGAGCATAGTGAAAGAAGGGAGGCAGGGAGGGAGGGACGGAGGGAAGGAAGGGGGCCTCCTCTATGAGGGGCGACTGCAGCACGTTGTGGAGGAGGCTGCAGTCTTTTGAGTCGACTCAAAAGAAGGAAGGGGGCCTCCTCTATGAGGGGCGACTGCAGCACGTTGTGGAGGAGGCTGCAGTCTTTTGAGTCGACTCAAAAGAAGGAAGGGGGCCTCCTCTATGAGGGGCGACTGCAGCACGTTGTGGAGGAGGCTGCAGTCGACCCCCCCATAGAATATGGAGGCCAAGTAGTAGAAGAAGACGAAGAGGGAGGGGGCTCCTGCATGGAGGGTGGGGAACGAGGCCGAAGCAGTCAGTGAGGGGCATTGAGAGGCCAAGTCGTAGAAGAAGTTGGGGCGGTGGGAGTTGTGATCCCCGGCAAATGTGATCAGATTCTTGTCGCCAAGTGAAGGGAGGGAGAGGGGGGGGGGGAGAGAAGCAGGAGAGGGAAAGGGGAAACGGGGGAGAGGAAGCAGGGGATGCTGCTGTTGAAACCGCCACTGCCACTGCCACTGCCACTGCCACTGCCACTGCCTCCGCCACTGCCACTGCCACTACCACTGCCACCGCCACCGCCACTTCCAGTGGATGAAATGAAACTGCTTTATACTACATAAAACCGCACCTGATCACATAAGACAGCACCTGACCGCATACAACCACAGCTGACCTCGCCACATGCCGTACAAACCGCTTAGGCATCATGTATTTGCTGCGAGTGGTGCGGTTGAATGAAGATGTCTCCCGAGGCATGCCCAAACAGCACCGGGATGAAACTGCTTTGTGCCACATATAACCGCACCTGACCACATGTGACCGCACCTGTCCTCGGTACACATGGGGGTACCCACCGCGTAAGCCTCGTGTATTTGTTGCGAGTGGTGCGGCAGAATGAAGGTGTCCCCCGATGCATGCCCAAACAGCACCGGGATAAAGCTGCTCTTAACTACACATGACCGCACCTGACCACATCCAACCGCACAAGGCCTCACTATATGTGCAAGCACATGCACCCACCGCGTAAGCTTCATGAATTTGCTGCGAGTGGTGCGGAAGAATGAAGGTGTCTCCCGATGCATGTCCAAACAACACCGGGATGAAGCTGCTCCTCGCCACTCCCACGGCATCTAAATCGTTGATGTCAAAATCCGGTATCTTCTTCTTGATCAAATTCCTCAAGTAATACACGAGCATCTTCACCTGTGGGTGGGGAGAGGGTGAAAGTAAGGCAGGACAAAGAGGAACTAAAAAGGCATGAAGCTGCTCCTCGCCACTCCCACGGCATCTAAATCGTTGATGTCAAAATCCGGTATCTTCTTCTTGATCAGATTCCGCAGGTAGTATACCAGCATCTTCACCTGTGGTGTGTGGGGGGACGGTCACACAGCAGCACAGCAGCAAAGCAGCCCCAAGAGGGGATCAAATGAAGCTGCTCCATGCCAATCAAGTTGTTGATGCCAAAGTCAGCCTAGGTCGCCCAACATATGGTCATTTTACTGACTGGCAACTCACTGACTGGCACCTACGCATCTTTGCGGGGGCGCCTCAACTCAAGTAGCCAAATTTTGCTTCTTGAACAAATAAACAAACAAACAACACCGCGAACTCAACTAGCAAAATTTTCCAGCTGACCGTGAATTTGGGCAGCTTGATCTTGAAGGTGTCCACGAGCTCCAGAATGAGGTTGGGCAGGTTGGAAAACGGGCTGTCCAGCACCATCCCCGCTATAGACAGATCCTTTGCTGCGTACATAAGGCTGGAGAATGTACGTGAGAAAATCAAATAGAAAGAAAAGCGGGGAAAAAGAGGGGGATGGGGAGGGGAGAGAGGACAGCACTTTAACACGCGGTTCGGCACCGTCCCCGCTTTAGACAGATCCTTGGCTTCATACATAAGGCTAAGACAGGCATGTGGGAAAAAACAAAAGGCCCCCAAACAGACATATGCATGACAGAAAGCCTTCCACTTCTCCTCACTGGCCTAGACTAGACCGTCCCCCCCAACCCATTGCTTCCCCCCAACCCATTGCTTCCCCCCAACCCATTGCTTGCCCCCAACCCATTGCTTCCCCCCAACCCATTGCTTGCCCCCAACTATACATGGGCAACGAGCCGAACCGAGTTTTACTCGGCTCGTCCCCAGGCACACTCGTACGAGCTTTGTTCCGAGCCGAGTTTTGCTCGTACGAGCTTTTTCCGGGCAAATGCAAGCTCGTGGCTCGGGTAAATAGCACGAGCTTTTCAAAAGCTCGTCCGAGCTTCAAGGTAAGCTCGGTCGAGCCGAGGGAAGCTCGGCTCGTTGCCATATACATGCACGAGCTTTTAAAAAAGCTCGTCAGCGCAACGAGTGCTCGGCGAGTTCTAAAAACTCGCCGAGTTAAACTCGCCTCGGCTCGGACGAGTTTTTTTCAGGGAAAATCACACTCGTCACTTGCCCTCGAACGAGTGCCTCGTACGAGCCGAGGCGAAAAACTCGCCTCGGTGCCCATGTATACCCCCAACCCATTGCTTCCCCCCAACCCATTGCTTGCCCCCAACCCATTGCTTCCCCCCAACCCATTGCTTCCCCCCAACCCATTGCTTGCCCCCAACCCATTGCTTGCCCCCAACCCATTGCTTGCCCCCAACTCATCAGCCCCATCAGAGGCACAGAGCCCTCGGCCATTTCCCCTACTCTACCCCCTACCGCTTCCTGTGCTCTCGCATAGCAAACCCCTTCTCATGTTTCCATCCACGCCACTCACGAGGTAACAGCCCCCATTGACTGCCCCAACAGCCCTACAAGCGACACAGAGCCCTAGGCCTTTTCCCTACTCTACCCCCTATGCAACCAAGCAACCCCCGTTCTCATCCTCCTTTCTTCCTTGACTCACGAGGTAACAACACCCATCGACCGCCCCCACAGCCCTATTAGCAACACAGAGCCATAATCCCTTGCCCCCAGCCTTGATTCTTTTCTCACTCACGAGGTGACAGCCCCCATCGAACGTCCCCACAGGCCGATGAGCGACACAGAGCCCTCGGCTCGTAGATGGTCCACCACTGTTGAGAGGTCCTCCATCTGAGCATGAGGGGAGGGGAGAGGAATGAAGAGGAGAGAAGGGCAGCAGAGAAGCAGAGGGGTAGCAGCAATAGAGCATGAGCGTGAGGGCAGCGACACATTGGCTCATAGATGGTCCACCACTGCTGAGAGATCCTCCATCTGAACATGAGGGGAAGGGAGACGAGAGGAGAGGAGGAGATGAGGCGAGGAGCAGAAGCAAGAGGTTGTTAGAGTAGAGGGATGCTAGAGTGAGAGAAGCGACACAGAGCCCTCTGCTCGTCGATGGTCCACCACTGTTGAGAGGCCCTCCATCTGAACATGTGGGAGGGAACAAATTGGGGGGAGGTGGAGCAGCAAGAGTGGATGAATGAGAAGCAGAGCAGGACCAAGAACTAGAGGAAGGTGACAAACTTCCCTCCGACCCGTATAGATGGTTCACTGTTGTTGCTCCTCTGTTTCTCCGCACCTCTGTTCCTCTGCTCCTCTTCTTCTCTGTTCCTCTGCCTCTATTCTTCCCTCCTTTTTTGCTTCTCCCCCTCTCTCCACGTGTTCAGATGGAGGAGCAGAGGAGCAGAGGAGTAGATAAGCAGAGAAACAAAGAAGCAGAGAAGCAGAGGAAAAGAGGAGCAGAGAAGCAGAGAAGCAGAGGAACAGAGGAGCAAAGGAGCAAAGCAACGACTGTGATGCTGGCAAGCTGGTACGTTCCACGTCACGTCTGGTATCCTACCAGGGGTTTTGTGTTTGCGTGACATGAGACGATTTCTGACGCGCCTAAAAACATGCACCCTACCATGGGCTTCGTGATTGCCTGGCAACCTGGTAAGGTCCAACCCAACTACACTTATACAGAATAAAAACCCTCTTCATACTTTGAACCTCCCCAGGGTAACAGTCCCCTAGGGACATGCCTGATCCCGAGAAGTCGAGAGCAAAGACAGTGTGATGTTGGATGGGGGGCAAGATACACACATGTCACGTACCCTCGCCTCGTGTAAAAAGTGAGTTTTTGAGACGTCTCAAAAAAGATACACACATGCCACGGACCCTCGCTTCGTGTAAAAAGTGACTTTTTGAGACGTCTCAAAAAAGATACACACATGCCACGGACCCTCGCTTCGTGTAAAAAGTGAGTTTTTGAGACGTCTCAAAAAGATACACACATGCCACGGACCCTCGCTTCGTGTAAAAAGTGAGTTTTTGAGATGTCTCAAAAAAGATACACACATGCCATGGACCCTCGCCTTCCCGGTAGGTCCAACGACCCTCATACAGAACAGAAACTTTCTTCTTACCTCGAATCTGCCCAGCGTGACATAGTCCCCTAGGGACATGCCTGATCCCGAGGAGTCAAACACGCCTCTGAATCCTTTGCAGTCCTTGCGTAAGAAAACCCGCTTACCTCGAATCTGCCCAGCGTGACATAGTCCCCTAGGGACATGCCTGATCCCGAGGAGTCAAACACGCCTCTGAATCCTGTGCAGTCCTTGCATAAGAAAACCCGCTTACCTCGAATCTGCCCAGCGTGACATAGTCCCCTTGGGACATGCCTGATCCCGAGAAGTCGAGCGCAAAGACTGTGATGTTTGATGGGAGGAGCACAAACACTGCTTCACTGGCGTCGGCACGGCAGCCACTGGTGGGGGGAACGGGAGGTGAAGGAACAGAAAGGGAAACGAGTGTGGAAAAGGGGTGAGGGAATGTCTAAGGCAAGCACAGCACAGTTACTGAAGAGAGAGTGAAAAACGGGCGGGAAAATGTTCAAGGCTCTGAAGAGGCGGTGATGTTGGACGGGAGCCGCACAAACACGGCTTCACTGGCGTCGGCACGGCAGCCACTGGTGGGGTTGAAGAGAGAGGAGCGTAAGAAAGCGCGGAATCACTGTGGAAGAGGCTGGTTGGCAGAAATTGGACAGAATAATCTGGATAGCAGAATTTGGACGGCAAACCTTGGACAAAAGGATCTGGACACCAAACATTTGGATGGCATAATCAGGACAAAGAGCAACAAAGAGGGAAGCAAGCAGCAGCCACACCTGTTCCCATGGCAGTAGATGACACATGGCAGCTTCTGATTGGGCGGGACGTGGGCCGGCATGTAGTGACTGCATTCTAGTACGTGGCCTCTGCTATTTACAAGCTGAGAGCGCGGAGAGAAGAGAAGGGGGGTGGGGGGAGGGGAAGGAGAGAGAAGGTGGGGTGGTATAGGGGGAAGGATGAGAGAGGGTGGGTGGGAGGGGGGGGGGAGGGGGGATTTTGCCCGATAATAATTGCACTCTAGCACGTGGCCTCGGCTATTTACAGGCTGAGACGGGGAGAGGGGGGTGGGGAAGAATGAGAGGTGACAGGTGGGAGAGAGTGGTGGGGCGAGGGAGGGGGAGAGAGGAAAGGGGGGGAGAGGGAGGAGGGGAGAGGGGGAGAGGGAGGAGGGGAGAGGGGGAGAGGGAGGAGGGGAGAGGGAGGAGGGGAGAGAAGAAGAAGGGGAGAGGGAGGGGGGGAGAGGTAAGAGGGGAGAGGGATGATGGAAGAGGGAGGAGGGGAGAGGGAGGGGGGAGAGGGGGGGGGGGGGGAGAGGGAGGAGGGGAGGGAGGGGGGGGGGAGAGGGAGGGGGGGGGAGGGAGAGGGAGGGGGGGAGATGAAAGGGGGTTGTTTGCCAATAAGGACTGCATTCTAGCACGTGGCCTCGGGGTATGGGAGCAGGAGGAGAGGGGAGAAGGAGGGTGGGGGATGGATGGGGGGACGAGTGGGGGAGAGTAAGCATGGGAGAGGAAGAAAACGGTATTCTGCTAGTGAACCTAGTTAACTGCAGGCTGGAGCGCACTGAATCCCCGTACGCCCTTAAGTTAACCTAGTATCACTAATGAATTCACTGCTGTAGCACCACAGTCGCTCGCACCCGAAGGTCGTGGCGGCGGCACGGCAGTATTGCCTTCAAAAGTCTAGAATCCCCAAAAGAGATTTAATCTGGTATATCACTAGTGAATTTGGGAATCACTATTGAGAATTCTCAATAGTGAATTTTCTGCTGTAACACCACAAGTGCACCTGAAGGTCGTGGCGGCGATACTGCCTCCCCCTGAGAGCAAAGAGCGGCCCCACAAGGTCTGTCTGTACTGAATACTCCGCACTGTGCCGTGGGTTGGAAGAGGGGGGGGGAGTGGACGGAAGGAAGAGACGGGTTTTGAGACGCCTCAACACTCTCCGGAGTGCAAAGAGCGGCCCCACAAGGTCTGCCTGTACTGAATACTCCGCACTTTGCGGTATGGTGGAAGAGGGGAGGGAGGGAGGGGGGGAGGAGGGAGGGCAGGATGAAGGGAGGGGTTTAGAGGCGCCTCGGAACTCCCCTGAGCGCAAAGAGCGGCCCCATTAGGTGTGTCTCGACTGAATACTCCGCACTGTGCGTAAGGGGGGAGGAGGAGGAGAGAAGGGAAGGTAGAAGTAAGGGGTTGTGTGGTGCCAGGGGTTGTGTGGTGCTTCAAAACTCCCCTGAGTGCAAAGAGCGGCTCCGTCAGGTGTGTCTCTAGTGAGTACTCTGCACTGCGTGGTGGAGGGAGGAGGAGGAGGGAAGGGAAGGTAGAAGTAAGGGGTTGTGCGGTGCCTCAGATCTCCCCTAAGCACAAAGAGCCGTCCCACCACGTGCATGTCAACTGAATACTCCGCACTGTGCGTAAGGGGGGAGAGGGGGGATGGGGGGGAAGGGGGGAAGGGGGAAAAGGTTTTTGAGGCGCCTCAAAACTCCCTTGAACGCAAAAAAACGGCCCCACCAGGTTTGTCTCTAGTGAATACTCCGCACTGCGCGGGAGTGAAAGGGAGAAATGGGGAGGGAGGAGCGAGCGAGGCAAGAAGCCGAGACAGGCTTTACCCAAAAGCGCTTCCCGTTGGGTACCAGGAAGGCCGGCTAGCCAGATTCAGGATCTGACCCGATATAGCTGGCAAGCGGATGCTAGTAACGGGTATATCTCTACCGAATCCAGGATCGACAAACCGTACGCTGGGAGGCCGGATTAGGAGGTTCAAGATCTGATCCAACATGGCTGGCAAGCCAAGGCGTGGCTGCTAATAACGGGTATACCTTTTACCAAATCCAGAAACGACAAAACGTACAGAGTAGGCCGGATGACCAGGTTCACGATCTGATCCACCATGGCTGGCAAGCAGCTGCTAATAACGAGTCTACCTTTTACCGAATCCAGAAACGACAAACCGTACTGAGGAGGCCGGATGACCAGGTTCACGATCTCATCCAACATGGCTGGCAAGCCGAGGCGTTGTTGCTAATAACGGGTATATCTCCTAAATAATCCAGAAACGACAAATCTTACCGAGGAGGCCGGATGACCAGGTTCACGATCTCATCCAACATGGCTGGCAGGCCAAGGCGCGTCTGGGGCCTCCGCGAAGTTGGTGTTGCTTTTGAGAATCCTCAAAAAGAGCCTCCGCAAAGTAATTTTGAGACAGTCTGAAACTCTGGAGGGGCCTCCGCGAAGGATCCGCAAAGATATGAGTCGAGCTCGACGAGCTACGAAATGATTCTCACACCCGTCTGAACGCCGCTGGGACCAATCAGATTGCGCCAGGCCAGCTCCGCCACATACGCCACGTGGCAGAGGTTGATAGGGATACACGAGCGCGTGTAGGTTGACTGAGACGTTCGAGTAGGGCTATTGGGTCAACCACAAAATCACCACTGTAGATCTTTTCTGAGAAGGCTCAAAAGCATATCCACAGGGACCGTGCAGGTTTTCCTGCTATTTTACTCTCTATTTTTTCTCACAAGCGCCGCTTCGCGAGGTGACTCAGTTGTCGGGAATATTGATATAGGAAAACCTTTTATTTCTGGCAACTCATATTTGTAACGGAAGGAAAACCTTTTATTTCTGGCGGCTCATATTTGTAACGGCATGCCAAGATAGGCAAGAGGATTAAACGCAACAACTGGACCTGTCACCAAGTACTCGTCATGTTGACATTAGGACTGTTGATATCTCCTTCCATAAAACTGTTCAAACTCGGTTTTAAACAAGAGCAGAGTCTTATGAGACACCTGTGATACCGCGTCGCAGACTGCAGTCTGAATCAGTATGAAGGAGCGGCAAAAGTGAAGGTGGGAGCTGTTGGTGAAAAGTCTTCCCGCTCACCTGTTTCGAACAACTCGAGCACCAACATGGATGAGGCTACACACGTAAGGTTGCATTTCTCATCTATGGAATTCGTAAGTCACAAGCCCTGGCTGTAGTTTCTCTAAGTAATTTCTGCTGCCCGTTTTGTTCTGTTCGTTTCAGTTTCAGTTTCTCTTTGTCTGGTTCAGTTTTTTTTGTACGCCACTGGTTGTTCCGAAGCGACAGAGCACGGCCTCGATTTGGAGGTTTGGATTTGTCTTGGTGTCGCTGGTGAAAGAGGTTCGAGACTTGTGTCAGACTGGCTTCTAAAGGGTATGCTTCAAATTTGGCTGGTCTGAATTATTTGGTTTGTCATGCCATGCTCCCGATGTTGACCGCAATGGACTATCTTGCACCCGACAGAACCTCTGTGAGTCGGACAAGCGTACGCTCTATAAGGATCCTGGTTACAGAACAAATTAAAATAGCTCAAGTCACCTCCAGTTTAGAACTGGTGCATCTCAGCTCCGAAAAAGAATTGGGCATCTCTTCGCAAAATGAAAGCACAGGCTTAGAGCTATGTTAGAGTTGATCAAGGTATTCTGATGCAACAGTTGTTTTCGATGTGTTCAATGCTAGCTGTCAAAACGAAAGTTCCAGTGCCTAAATTTTCAGGTTGAGAGGGAGAAACATCAATCGCATGTGATACATTGAAAAATCGATGTGGCTGCACACAAAGCAGCAGAGGGAGGTGGCATAAGAGCTAAGGGGGTCAATCTAGTTGACGCCGCACAAGCCCCTAACTCCCCACGAATTACTCACCATGAGAATACTAATCACTCACCACGAGGCTGAAGCTGTTGTATTTGCATGGCATGACTGGCCAATCCTCTAGTCTCAGCACGTGGACTGATGCCCTTGAAGCGCGTCACAAGCCACCGACTCACCTTCAGAGCAACCCATTCACTCACCACGACGTTGAAACCAATGTACTCGCATGGCATGACAGGCCAATCCTCCAGCCTCTGCACGTGCGTGAGTCCAAACACATACCTTCACATCACAAGGGGATGAGCATGGAAAGTGGGAACGGAAAACAAGGGTACGAAGCTATTGTCACACCCCTTGTTCAGACAAACCTCTGGAATAATGTGGGTACGTGGTGGGGAGAAGGGGCATCAGCGTCACAACAGTAGGCTGGTACTCGCCATTAAGAAAGCACCACTCACCGAAGCACCGCTCAACAAAGCATCACTTACCAGAGCACCACATACCAGAGCACCACTTATCAAAACACCACTTGCCAAAGTACTACTTACCAGAGCACCACGTTAGCATTGTCAATTGATCTGTTCTTCTGCAACCACGAGGACAGCCCGTCGCCGAACCTGGGGTTCTGGTTCGGGAACTTGCCACCCAGAAACCGTTCCTCCGAGTGGTACGGCGTGACCCACAGGTTGTGCTTCAGGAAAGCTGCCCAGCGGAGAAATTTCGCATTGGGCTGCACGAAGGGCAGACATTTGGTCCCTGGCATGAGCTTGTAGGCGGTGGGTCGACCCGCCCGGTTGACTGCCCAAGTGTTTTGGATCTGCTTGTGTGCTGGGAGGAAGAAAGGTTTGTCCCACATAGAAACGGGCAAACCGAGAAATGGGAGAAGTGACAAGTTCATGGAAAACAAGCCAGTGGCGGGCATGGCACTTGTTGAAGACATGCAGTGATGTTCCGGAAATTGATTTAATCAAGCGGCAAATGTGCATTGTCTTTCAATCTGTGGGTTGGTGGATCTTGATGCCTGTGGAACTCCCTCAGTCACTCCTGCGAAGAATATTATTCTACGGGAGAGCTTGACTAGCGTGGGACACACAGTCAGAGTTCTGGCAGTGATTCTCAGGAGTGAACTTAGTTGCCTTGGTAGAATTTAAGCATAGTTTCCTCCCGTTCCTGTTTCCTGATCTCGCCTCGTTTGAGCGCTCTGCTGACTTGATCGCTCACCTCCGCTCGCTCGACGCTAGTTACCGCGCTGCTTGCACTGAGGCACAGCTTGCACTGCTTCCTCCCCCCATGGCGATTACTATCTATTTCATCGCCACTAGCCTCCCTGACCGCCTTGCCTCCGTTCGTGACGTGCTTCTGCTGAAGCACCCTAGTGAGCTCACCGTCGAGGTCCTTGAGTCTGCGCTCAAGGACGTCGAGAGCAACCTTCGCTCGGTAGCTGCCGCCTCTGGTGCTGTGCCCCCACCACTCTTCCACGGGTGCACAGTCCCGCAGTTACCCACCTTCACTGCCTCTCTCGCCACTGCCGCTACTGACGCGACTGCAGCTGCTGTTACGACTGCGTCGCGGTCCCGCGGCAGGGGGGGCAAGAAAGGTGGTTCTGGTGGAGGTGGAGGTGGAGGTGGAGGTAGCGGAGGTAGTGGGGTTGCTATTGCGACTGGCGGTGGTGGGAGTGCAGCGTCTGGAGAGACCTCTCGTGCAGCGGCTGGTGACTCCACTGCGCCTGCTGGTGGTGGCGACACCCGAGCTCGTCAGTCGCCTCCTGTACTGCCGGCCCCGCTAGGTGGAGCAGCGGCGCGTGGTACCAGGCTCAGCAGCTTCAGCAGCAGCAGCAGCCCCTCTCCTCCCAGCAGCCTCAGCAGCAGCAGCGGCAGCAGCTGGCTCCGGGGTCGGGGCTGCGTCAGCCCCAGCGCGGTGCTGCTTACCCTCCCTGCACCTATCAGGTTCTGACAGGTCCTCGTCGGGGCCACCCTTGTGGCCGCTTTCACCCCCCTGGTCAGTGCTTTGCTCAACTCATTGACACGGTCCGGTTGGCCTACGGGGCTGGCAGTCCTGCCCTTGACTGGCTTCCTCTGGTTCAGCGCTACGGCTCCGCTCTGTGGGGCATGTCTGCTGAGCAGTTAGTTGATCTGATTGGTGCTCCTCATGCTATGTATGTTGTTGTTGACTCTAGTGTTTCTGACTCTGTTTACTCGAGTGTTGTTAGCTTAGGTGCTAGTCTTGCTCAGTTGCCTGTTGCTAGTGTAGGTTCTTTTGTAGGCTCTAGACCAGCGGCTACCTCGGAGGACGCTTCGCTGTCGTTCACGCTGGACTCTGGAGCCTCACACTGCTTCTTCCGTGACAGCACGACACTTACACCACTTCCTGCGCCTGTTTCTGTGGCGTTGGCTGATCCCACCTCGGGACCAGTCATTGCGCATCACATTACCACCTTGCCGTGTCCTGCTGCTCCCTCCGGGTCTCTCACTGGGTTTCACGTCCCCTCGTTCTCCCGGAACTTGGTGGGCGTGCGACCCCTCGTGAGTCAGCACGTGGGTGTGTGGTTTAGCGGAGAGACTGCGGTGTGTGTTGACGGAGACTCTTACCAGCCGCTGGCCACCTTTACTGCTGAGCCGGGCTCCGGTCTCTACACTCTTCACACTGGCCCGCTGGCGCAGCAGCAGCCGCAGCAGCAGCAGCACCAGCAGTAGCAGCAGCAGCAGACGCCGAAGCAGCCGCAGCAGCAGCCGCTCCTACTGCCCCTGGCCCCTTTACCACCCTCCCTCTCACCGGTTCTTTGACTCCCGTGACGTCCGTTTCGAGGAGTCCACCCCCTACTACGTCAGGTACCCCAGTCGAGGTCTCCCGGTCCCTCCCCCCCCTCTCTTCCTGACCGCCGCTCCCCCGCCTGCTCCCCCGGTACAGCCTCCCCCCCCTGGTCCAGCCCCGTCCGGTGTGTCCCAGGCTACCCCTCCCCCTTCGGTAGCCCCTCCGGTACAGCCTCCCTCCCCACAGTCTTCCTCGCCGCGTCCTGCAGGTGCTCGCTCTAGAGAGGTTGGTACTGAGACTGTCCCTGTACCGGTTTCTGGTTCTGGGGGTGCTGGAGTTGGAGCTGAGCCGCGGGTTGCAGAGGACTCTTGTCTTCCGGGAGCTGGTGCTGGTCGTGCGGAGTCTGGGGGTGCTGCGTCTGGGGGTGAGGGTGACCCCCCTTCGGTTTCTGGTGAGCCTGGGTCTGGAGCTGGTGTTGGTGCTGCCTCTGGGGGTGGTGTGCCTGGTGCTTCGGAGGTAGACTTTGGGGCTGCCGCTGCCCCGGACACTACTCCTTCCCCCCACCCCTACCCGACCAGGTTCCAGGCTCGTGTTCGCCGTGCTCGTGAGGAGCAGCTGGAGTTGGAGAGAGAGGAGCGAGAGTTGCAGCGGCTCGAGGAGCAGGAGCGACAGCAGCACGAGTAGCAGCCGCTGGAGCAGCAGGAGCCGCAGCAGCCGCAGCAGCCCCAGCAGCAGCAGCAGCAGCAGCAGCAGCAGCAGCCGTCTCCTCCTCCTGTCTCGGGTCTTCGGACCCTTGGTCTCCCCTCTCGCTCTCCTTCCTCCTCCCCCTCTCCTCCCATCTCTGGTCCTCCGCTTCCTCCTCCTGACCCCTCTCCCGCTGTTTTCCCTCGTTCTCAGTCTTCGTTGTCCCCTCCTCCTTCTCAGACTTGGGCCTCTCGTCGCTCCCCTCGTGCTCGTCCCTCGTCTCCTGTTCCCTTCACTGACCTTCGTACTGCCTTACTTTGTTCTCGTCCACCTCGACCGTCTCCGTCTGTGCTTCCGTCTCCTCCTGAGTCTGCCCTCACTGCGTCGCTTCCTACTCCTGTCATTGACTACTACCGCACGTACCGTCCTGTTCTCTCTCGTGTTCTCGCCTCTCTTGTTACTCACCCTCGTGCCTCTCTGTCCTCTGTGTCCGCTCTTACTGCCGCAGTCACTGAGTTTGCCTCTACCCGCCGCCTTGACTTCGCCACCGGTCTTGTGGCTGCTCCTCCTTCCAGTCCTCTGGTCGTCGGGGGTGTGTCTGCCCTTGGCTGTGACGCCCTAGAGGACAGGCAGTTTGAGCTAGAGTTCCTGGCGGCTGCTTCCCCTCATCTCTGTGCCATGCTCCTCGCCCTTGAGGGTGACCCCGACGCCCTTGACATTCCGACTCCTCGCACTTACGCTGAGGCAGTGTCAGGGCCTTGGGCCTCTCAGTGGAGAGCTGCCATGGACGCAGAGATGGCCTCCTACAGATCCACAGGCACCTATGTCGATGAGGTTCCCCCCCCTGGGGCGAACGTAGTCGCCAGCATGTGGATCTACAGGGTGAAGCGGCCACCGGGATCTCCCCCGGTCTTCAAGGCGCGCTACGTGGCTAGAGGTTTCAGTCAACGCGAGGGAGTTGACTTCTTTCAGACCTTCGCACCTACCCCGAAGATGACCACTCTTCGGGTGTTACTACACGTAGCAGCACAGAGAGACTACGAGTTACACTCTCTCGACTTCTCCACTGCTTTCCTTCAGGGCAGCCTACACGAGGAGGTCTGGCTGCGTCGTCCCTCGGCCTTCACTGGCACTTTCCCTCCTGGGACCCAGTGGAGGCTGAGGCGACCTGTTTACGGTCTTCGCCAGGCCCCTCGTGAGTGGCACGACACTCTGCGTTCTACCCTCTCTGACCTTGGGTTCCAGCCGTCTTCTGCCGACCTGTCGATGTTCATTCGTCGTGGCTCCACACCGTTCTTTGTTCTGGTCTACGTCGACGACCTCGTTTTCGCCACTCCGGACAGGGTTGCTTTGGCAGACGTGAAGTCCGAACTGCAGAAGAGACACACGTGCACTGACCTTGGTGAGCTGCGCCACTACCTTGGCCTGCAGATCACCAGGGACAGAGCTGCTCGCACCATTACACTCTCACAGTCACACATGGTGCAGCAGGTCCTTCAGCGGTTCGGGCTTCAGCACTCCACAATACAGCGCACACCTCTTGCTGTTGACCACAGACTCACTGGTCCCTTTCCTGACGAGCCGTTTGAGCCTAGTGGTCCCTACGCAGAGCTTGTGGGTTGCCTCATGTACCTGATGACGTGTACTCGCCCGGACCTCGCCTTCCCTCTCAGCATCCTTGCGCGCTTTGTTGCGCCAGGGAGACACCGTCCTGTTCACTGGACGGCAGCTGTGAGGGTGGCGAAGTACCTAGCGACTACATCAGGCGTGGGGCTAGTTCTTGGAGGGCAGCAGTCTGTCGTACTCACTGGTCACTGTGACTCCTCTTACGCTGACGACGCTGAGACTCACATTTCTACTCAGGGGTACTGTTTCAGCCTAGGTTCTGGAGCTGTTTCCTGGCGTTCCACGCGCTCCTCTTCTGTCTCGACCTCTACAGCTGAGGCTGAGATCTACGCTGGTGCCATGGCGGCACAGGAGTTGCGTTGGTTGACCTTCTTGCTCGCCGACCTTGGTGAGCAGCCGAGCTCTGCACCGACCTTGTTCACTGACAACAAGGCGTCGATTCTCCTCTGTCGTGAGCCGCGACTGGAGAGCAGAGTGAAGCACATCAATGTCAGGTACTTTCTTCTGCGAGAGTTGCAGAGACGTGGACAGGCTCGCTTCGAGTTTGTGGAGTCCGAGGCCAACACTGCAGACGTCTTCACCAAGGCGCTTCCGCCTTGTGACCACCAGAGGTGTTGTGTGCAGTTAGGCCTTGTTGACACAGGTTCTAGTCGTGTGTAGGCTTGAGTTTACTGCCTTCTTCGTTTGTACTCTTGCTATATATGCTTGTGATCTCTTGGACTGGCCTTGTGGCCACTGTTGCTTGTGCTCAGAGAGTGTGGTGACGTTGTGATCCACCCTGAGCTTTGTTTTCTTTTGGACTGGTCTTGTGACCGTACTCTTTTTTATTTTGCTAGACACCCCTCACTTAGGCTATGGGGGTGTGTCAAATGTTGTAGCCTGTAGTGAGGTTTGTCTTAGGGGGTACAGAAGTTAGGGTTTGTTATATGTACCCCAACCAACATCAATGCATCATTCATTCCTCATTCTCATACTACTAGCTAAAATTGATTGAACAAGATTATGGTACAAGCAAGGAGAACCAAATAGCAAGAACAATGAACCCTAGAGAAACGTTCCTCAGCTAACACCTGACTCATTCAAGTCAGCAACGGCAGGTGAAACGACAAGCACATGTGTCTTTCACCTGAGTTGGCAGTTTCTCAGGTTTACAGCTTTCAGAGTTGTTAATGTTTTTACTGTTAGTAAAAACGTGTTTCAGGTTCAGTTCCTTTACTGATTCGAAATCTCCTGGGGAGTACAATTTCCGAAATTCTCTGATTGGTCGAAATTTGCTGTTTGGCAATTGGTCGAAATTCGCGCACATTGCAAGTTTTGGAGACAATTAAATTTGTCGACCAGCAACGCTCTGCTCGACGGTGCCTGTTTCGAGCTTAATTCTGTCGACCAGCGTTTCGTCGAAACGCTGTTTTCTACCATTTCGTCGACCCGCAAGGCTCAATTTTGAGGCCGTTTTGCTCCCTCGAACAAGTTCCTGGTCGAGGGGCAGTTGCCTAAAGCAGAAACAACACTTCAATTTCGACGAATTAATCTCGTCGAAAAACGACCCGTCGTTCAGAAATAAAAGTCCCTGAAGTCACTGATGACCACGAAACGAAAGAACCCACTTAATAGAATACAAGGGGATATTTTTCTGGCGTGCACACTCCCGCATGCCAATCACCGCACTAGCCATGTGAGAGGACATGGCACCTATTTCTGCACGTCGTCGTCGTCGCCGACTTCGGCAAGGCGAACCTGGCCGACCGCGACAGAGCACCGGTTGAAGGCCGGAAAGTGCAGACCCTTTGTGAGGAAGTCCGCCGGCTGCTCGGATGTTGGGATGTATTCCAGCGCAACCTTCTTGCGCTTCACCATCTGCTGCAGCCAGGCGTAGCGTCGCTCCATGTGCTTAAGGTCGCCCTTTAGCCCCAAGCCTTCAGCGACCGCGATGGCGGACTGGTTGTCTACGTTCAGAACAGTTGGCGTCCTAGCATCGAGGAGCTGAAACTCGGCGAGGAGAAATCGAAGTCGGCGAGCCTCCTTGGTTGCTTCGGTGGCCGCGATGTACTCTGACTCCGTAGAGGACAGAGTCACGCACTTGATGCGTTGGCTTGTCCAGGAGACAGCTGCGCCGCCGAATGTGAAAACGTAGCCATTCGTGCTAGTGCGATTCTGCTTGTCGCCTGCGTCGTCAGCGTCCGCGTAGCCGACCAGTGTCAGAGTCTCCGGTCCTCCTCCGAACTCCAGAGCAACATCACGCGTGTCCGACAGATAGTTGAGGCAGCGATCGACCTCACGCCAGTGGTTGTCGCTCCTCACCGTCAGACCAGATCCCAGCTTGCTGCACGCAAAAGCGATGTCGGGCCGAGTTGTTGTGGCAGCGAACTGCAGCGAACCGACCTTCTGACGATACTCCTCTTCTTCGCGCGACTGAAAGTCATCGTCGTCGAAAGTCAGCTCGGCATACGCGTCGACGGAAACAGGTGTCTTCGGACGCCGACCAGTCTGCTCCTCGTCGATGAAGCGCCTACGCAGCTTGTCGACATAGGACTGCTGGTGAAGCCACAGCTTCCGCGCCGGACGGTCACGCACGATTTCGAGCCCCAAGTACTTCTCGACCGGGGTGATCTCGCGCAGCTCAAAGGCAGCCTCCAGCAGCTCCTTTAGCTCCTTCAGCATCGCGGTACTGCTGCTGGCGGCGAGCAGGTCGTCAACGTAGACGAGCACCCAGCATACCACTCCGTCGTCGCCAACTCGGAAATAGAGGGCCTCGTCGACCTGGCTCTTGCTCCAACCAGCGCCAGTCAGCACAGCGTCGAGCGCAGAGTACCATAGCAGAGGGCTCTGCTTCAGCCCGTACAGGCTCTTCAGCAGCTTGCATACTCGGCCGGTACCATCGTTGTAGTAAGCCGGCTGGTCCATGTAGAGCACGCGATCGAGCTTGCTCTGTAGAAACGCATTCTTCATGTCTAACTGCATGAGGTGCAGATCGAGGACGGCGACGATGCTAAGGAAAATCCGTAGCGTAACGTAGCTCCCGACTGGAGCGTACGTCTCGTCGTAATCAGCTCCGTAGACCTGCGTGAAGCCCTTCACCACCAGGCGCGCCTTTTCGCGGGCAACCGTGTCGTCGACATGGTACTTTGTTGTCAGTACCCAGCGGTTCTTCATGACATTGACGCCGCGCGGGCGCTCCACCAGCTCCCAAGTGCCGTTGGTGATGAGACTTCGAATCTCCTCGTCCATCGCCGCTTTCACCGCCTTGCCCTTCCAGCTCGCTAACGCCTCCTTCACTGTCATGTTAGCGATGTCCCAGCGGTGCTCTGGATCGGCGTGCATATCGGGATCGAGCTCGGGTACGTTGACGTCGAACTGCGCATCATCGAGCAGAGTGCTGTAGGAGGTCGGCGGCAGGCAAGCATGGTAGCTCAGCTTCTCGCGAGGCTTGCCAAAGTTGGAGCGGGTGGAACGTCGAACTGCGGGCTTGTCGGCAGAGACTTCCACCACGTCGCTGTCGCTGCTGAACTGCTCCCCGGCCGATGGCTCCCCTTCATCGCTGCCGATGACTTCAACAACGTCGCTCGATGTGCCATCGTCGAACTGCTCCCCTGTCGTTCGCTCCTTTAAAGTGAGCTCCTCGTTTGACGGATCATCTCTCGACGGCTCCTCTGAAATGCGCTCCTTGTTCGACGGCTCTCCTGTCGATGGCTCCTCTGAAACGCGCTTCCCGTTCGACGTCTCCCCTGTCGGCAGCTTCTCTGAAACGCGCTTCCCGTTCGACGTCTCCCCTGTTGGTGGAAACTTCACTCCGGCGCCGACTTGCTCGCTGACCAGATCATGTCGACCGCCAGCGATGCCAATGGGCGGAGCCGAAGGTGACACACCAATGCTCCCCTCATCGCTGGCGGCCGACGATGATGCCGACTTAGGCAGGCCGGGGGCGAGCGATGGGGGGGAGACGGGAAGAGGAGGAGGAGGTTTCGACGAGGGCGGAATGGAGGGAGAAGGATCTGCAGAGGCACCATCGTCCTCGGATTCGAGCAACGAAATCGCCGCTGGCAACGGACCCGTCGGCGGTGAAAACTTCGTCCGCTCTGACGCGGGCCCGTGCTCCACCTTCCACTCCTCCAGAGACATCGCCTCATAGAAGATTGCCTCCACGGTTGTGACAATGCGGTTGGTGGTGAGGTCGAGCACCTCCCTTCCCTTGCTCTCTGGCGAAACTCCGAGGTGAATTCCCCAGCGGGCCTTCGGTGCCAACTTTCCGCCGCGCTGCTGCTCTGGGATCATGAACTGCACCATGCAGCCCCACACGCGCGCCAGCGTGAGATCCGGCTTCTTCTCGAACAGCAGCTCGTACGGCGTCGTCCTCGGAGGAAGTGAAGCCCGTTCGAGGCAGTTGCGCACCCAGACGGCGTGGCGAAGGGCGAGGTGCCACCAGTGATGCTTCACCCCCATGTGAAGCAGCATCGTCCGCACAGCTTCGACGACCGTGCGCATCTCCCGCTCCGCCATGCCATTCTGTTGCGGAGTGTAGGGGCACGTGAGGTTGTGGAGAATACCCTTGTCTTCGACGGGATCGGTGAAGGCCCGGCCGAGGAATTCCACTGCGCGGTCAGAGCGCAGCCTTTTCACCGACTTCGAAGTCTGCCGCTCCACTTCCTTCAGCCACTTCTCGAAAACGACCAGCACATCGCTCTTCTTCGCGATCGGGCGGACCCACACAAAGCGGGTCTTGCGGTCCTTGAGGAGAAGGAAGTAGAGGCTTCCATCCATGGCGGCCACGCGGAAGGGGCCGCAGAGGTCAATGTGCACGACGTCAAGGGCGTTGTCAGCGTCCGATCCCTTCTCTGGAAAAGTATGTCGCGCTAGTTTCCCTCCGACACAGGAGGCACACGACAGGTCGCCTCCGGTCGAATTCTCGATGTCCAGACCGACGGCAACACCATGCTTCGCCGAACTCTTAATCGTGTCAATGCCATCGTGCGCGAGCCTCGGGTGCCACTTGTCTAGCGTCGACTTCGTCGCAGATGCGATCGTCCGCAGAGCAACTGCCTCAGTCAAAGATGTCGTCGATTTCGAGGAGCAGGGGCGAAGGTCGGTGCAGAGGACCCGGCCGGTGTAGCGTGCTCGACCGAGCACATCTCCTGCAGCGGAAACGAGCAGCATCTCGTCACCCTCGTTCTGCAGCTTCACGCCGTTTTCCTTCAGCTGACCAGCAGACAGTAGATTCGCGTGCACGCCCGGAACGTACAACACGTCGGGGATGAGAATCGGCTTCCCGGTCTCCCCTTCCAGAGCAACTGTGCCACGGCCTTCGACGTTCTGAAGCGCCCCGTTGAATCCGCGCACGTGACGGATTTCTCCTCCTGGCTTCATTTCGACGAAGGCCTCTCGCGTTCCCATCAGATGATGGGAGCAGCCACTGTCGAGGAGAACCACAGTCGGATTCGCCTGCACACCTGTTGCTACCGCCTGGAAGTCCTCGCCAGCCTCCGGCGCCAGTGAAATTGTTGGGTCGACCACGCCAACCATCGAACAAGAGGCTTCCTTTCCGCTCGAGGTACCAGCCTCTGATGTTGACGGCGTTTTTGACGACGCAGGCTTCTCCTTGCGCGGCTGGTTGTCTCGACGACGACGGTCGCTGTCAGACTTCCCGTCCTCTGAACGACGAGCGTTGTCAGACTTTCCACGACTTCCTCTCTGATCGTCGTCGGACTCGTCGCGGTCAGGGCAGTCGTACGAGAGATGGTCAAGGTCTACGCAAATGTAGCAGCGGCGTCCTCCTCGACGCGAACCACTGCTTCCGCGATCATTGCCCTTCGCCGACTTTCCGCGGTCGGCGTTCTCCGAAGACTTGGTGTTCGACGACTTTCCGCCACCGCCTCCACCTCCGCCCGACTTCCCACGCTGCCCCGTCTGACGTCCCTGCTTCGTCGGAGCAACGTAGTTGGCCTGCGGAAGGAGCTCTGAAGACCGCTCAGACTCCTGCATGAACTCATCCTGGATGATGTGACTCGAAAGCGAGTCCTCGTTCAGAGTCTCGCGTGTGCCAGGCATTATCAGCATCCGGCGCATCAGATTGTAGCTCGAGGGGAGGCCATTGATGACATGCGTGACATACGACGCCACCGAGTACTCGAAGCCAGCCATCCGCATGTCGGCCAAAATTCGCCGCGCTCGATTGCAGTACTCGGTCGCCGATTCTTGCTTGCCCATGCGAATGTTGGCCAATTTTTTCTACAGTTGGCTGATGTAGCGGTCGTCTATCGCTCTGTAGGTGCGCATGATGTACTGCCACGCTTGGTAGCCGGCGTCCACTCGAAGTCGGCACGGCTTCAGCGCGACTTGCACCAGCGGCGAATAGCACCTCGAAAGGACCATGAAGGTCAGAAGGTGAGCAGCGCGAAATTCCGCCAACAATTCATAGTCGTCTTCGTCCGGCATCTCCACCTTGCCGTCAACGAACTTCTTCAATCCGGCGATCTCCAACTGGGGTTCGATTGACTCAATCCATGTGATCAAGTCATGTCGTCCTTCGAGCGGCTTCGGCACAGCGATCTTGTCCGGCGAAAATTTGAAGTAGCCGTACGCCGAAGCGATGCCTCCGTCTCGACCAGCCGACGCATGAGTCGCCGAAGTCGGCCTGGCTCCACTCCGCTGAGGAGAAACGCGTCGACCATCGATGTTGCCATTCGAGCTTCCCGCTACCGCCGGATGCTGAACCCGCGCCTGCATTCCGCAGACGCCAAGGTCAGCGGCCCGAATCACTCCACGAACCCGCGTGCTGCCTTCCCTGCCGACTTGGTCACCACCGGTCACCTGGTCGTCGACGTCCCCTTCGTTGTGCGCCGGTCGGGGAGTGGCGGGCAGACCATCCGCCACAGTACGGGTCGTTGGATGATCGCGCGCCCACTGCACGCGGGTTCCAAAGAGCATAACATCCAAGTTCGCTCCGCCGTACTCGCCAGCTGCGTGGCGTGCCCGAACGTCATCTAACCGCGCCTGCAGGGTATCCTCTACGCCTGCAGCGACCTCCTCCTGGTCGACCATGGCGGTCTAGACGGCTGCCGGCCTACAACAACTTAGGTAATGAGTGCTGAAGTCGGCTACTCTGAAGGTTCTAACGCGGGGCCGTTCCACGCTCACCGCACCATGCGGAGAATACTATTCTACGGGAGAGCTTGACTAGCGTGGGATGTCAGAATATAATGCTTGTCTAGTCTGTAGTGGGGTACTCAATAGTGAGTATAACCCTTTTGGGCTTGCTATTTGTATCCCCCTCCTTTCTAGTTCAAACCCCCTCTTTTGCCTAATTCTCTCTTGCCTAGCTAGGTAAACCCTAGCTATGGCTCCTCGTCGTATCTACTATTTTGACATGGGAAACACAGTCAGAGTTCTGGCAGTGATTCTCATGAGTGAACTTAACTGCTTTGGTAGAATTCAAGCATAGTTCCACTAGCTAAAATTGATTGAACAAGATTATGGTACAAGCAAGGAGAACCAAATAGCAAGAACAATGAACCCTAGAGAAACGTTCCTCGGCTAACACCTGACTTATCCGAGTCAGCAACGGCAGGTGAAACGACAAGCACATGTGTCTTTCACCTGAGTTGGCAGTTTCTCAGGTTCACAACTTTCAGAGTTGTTTACGTTTTTACTGTTAGTAAAAACGTGTTTCAGGTTTAGTTCTTCTACTGATTCGAAATCTCCATGGGAGTACAATTTCCGAAATTCTCTGATTGGTCGAAATTTGCTGTTTCGCAATTGGTTGAAATTCGTGCACATTGCATATTTTGGAGACAAGTAATTGTGTCGACCAGCAACGCTCTGCTCGATGGTCCCTGTTTTGAGCTTTATTCAGTCGACCAGCGTTCTGTCGAAATGCTATTTTCTACCATTTCGTCGACCCGCAAGGCTCGATTATGATGCTGTTTTGCTCCCCTTGACAAGTGCCTGGTCGAGGGACAGCTGCCTAAAGCAGAAACAACACTTCAATTTCGACGAATTAATCTCGTCGAAAATCGACCCGTCGTTCAGAGATAAAAGTCCCCGAAGTCGCCGATGACCACGAAACGAACACCGTTGTGCTCCGAAAAGCATGGCCGACTTCGCCCAAGCGAGGGCGGGGCCTTTTCTCCTCGACAACTCCCTCACTCCCTCATTCACTCTCTCACTCACTAACTCCCTTCCTCCCTCCCTTCACTCACCAGCCAGTGGCGAGCACGGATCCACGTCTCGCACTCCTTCCCCTTCTGTCCGAAGCACCCTCTCCTCTGCATAGAAGGCGTTCGCATGCGGGTTGTGTGGGCCCTTTGTCTCAGCCCTCACGTTCACCTCCACCACCTGATTGAGGTGGTTGGTGGAAGGAGGGAAAATGGGGTTGGGTTGGGAGCAGGCAATATTCGCACATTATGGGAGCACGGCCTCATGTGGAGGTGGGGGCTTCCGTTCCGTCTCAGCCCTCACGTTCACCTCCACCACTTGATTACGTGTGGGGAGGAGAGAGGGAGGCGGGAGGAGAGCGGGAGGTGGGGAGGAGAAGGAGAGAGGGAGGTGGGGAGGAGAGAGGGAGATAGACGAAGGTGGGGAGGAGAGGGAGGTGGGAACGGTCCACCTTCCAACAGCATAAACCAATCAACTCTATTGCCCTCACCTGATTAGCGTGCTTCCCCGGGCGGCAGTCAACGGCGATGTCCATGCGAGCCTCACCCCTCCCAACACTCCCCCACTCTCTCCTCACCTGGTTAGCCTGCTCCCCCGGGCGGCAGTCCACAGCCATGTCCATGCGAGCCACGAAGAAGTGCTGGTGGATGGAAGCGTACAGCCCCAGCGCCAGCAGCGTGCCGTACTTCCTCTCCTCGCCCTCCCTCAACGCCCCCACTGATAAGATGCCTGTGAGTTTGATTTGAGCTTCGATCTTGCCATCCTGTATTAAGAAGGGAGAGAGAAAGGAGATGGGGAGGAAGGGGAGGAGGGGGAGTCGGGAAGGAGGTTGGTAGGGGGGGGGGGAGTAGAGGGAGTTGGGAAAACAGGAGCAGTGGGGAATAATGGGTTAGATGGGAACATATAGCCCTGGCGTCAGCAGTGTGCCGTACTTATGCTCTTTGCCATGGTCCCCAGCTGCATGTACACCGTGTTTCCCACTCAACCATTCTGCCCGTACCCTGTCTCACAAGCTTCGCTGCCCAGCTCTACTCTGCGCAGCTCTACTCTGCCCACCTCTACTCTGCCCAGCTCTACTCTGCCCAGCTTGTAATCAGCACGCGAACGCCCCTACCCACCTGGTAGAGATACCAGAAGAAGCCATAGTCGTAGTTGACTATGGTGCAGAGAAACGAGAGCACTAGCCTTCCCACCAACCCACCTCTAGTGTGTAAGTGCACATCACACAGACAAGACAAAGCAAGCAACCCGGTAGGAACCACCCACCTGGTAGAGATACCAGAAGAAGCCGTAGTCGTAGTTGGCCACCGTGCACATGAACGAGAGCACCAGGCATCTCGACCAACAAGCCCCCCTTGAGAGCACAACACATGACACAGACAACCCAATCCGTTGGAAAGCACCCTTACCTGGTAGAGGTACCAGAAGAAGCCGTACTCATAGTTGGCCACCGTGCACACGAAAGAGAGCACCAGGCGTCTCGACCGCCTCACTTCCGTGTGGCCCGAGCGCCAGTCGACGTGCTTCCAGAGGATGCCGAAGTCCTCCTCATGCATGCACACGGCGTTCTCTATCGTCTCCACCCCGCCCAGGAAGTTGCTCATGTGCGCGTCAAAGTAGCGGATCAAGCCCAGACAGTCACAGCCCTGTTGGGATGGGGAGGAAGGGAAGGGATAGGAGATAGGGAGGATGAAATTGTTCATGTGCGCGTCAAAGTAGCGGATCAGCCCCAAACAATCACATCCCTGAGGGAGAGAGGAGACAGGGAGAAGCGACAGGAGGTAGAGGGATGAAATTGCTCATGTGCGCATCAAAGTAGCGGATCAAGCCCTGTTGGGAGAGGGGATGGGCAAAGGAGACAGGGGATGGGCAAAGGAGACAAGGGATGGGCGAAGGAGACAGGGGATGGGCAAAGGAGAAAGGGGATGGGCAAAGGAGATAGGGGATGGGCAAAGGATACAGGGGATGGGCGAAGGAGACAGGGGATGGGCGAAGGAGACAGGGGATGGGCAAAGGAGAAAGGAGATGGGCAAAGGAGACAGGGGATTGGTGAAGTTGCTCATGTGCACATCAAAGTAGCGGATGAAGCCCAAGCAGTCAGAGCCCTGGTGGGAGAAAAAGGGGAGTACATGGGAAAGAGGGTTCCACAGGGGTGCAAAGAGGCTGTGATGATCGGCGCACATGGTCCTGCCCATGCATGCCCTGAGCACAAAAAACGCGTACCTTCTTCATCAATGTATGCTGCTGATCTCAAAACAGCAGTATGCATCCACATTTGTGAGCAAGTGGGTGTTCTGACACAGGGAGGGTCCACTCCCCCCCTGTCCGCCCCGGGCGTGTAGTTGCGCAGCGGGTCGGGCGGGGGCAGCGGAATGAGCTCCCTGTCCTCGCACTTGATCACTGCCATGCTCTGTGACGGCAGCAGTAGGGCAAGACGGTAAGTGGGGGACAGGAAATAGGTTTGAAGACTAGGAAGGGGTCGGGCGGGGGCAGCGGGATGAGCTCCCTGTCCTCGCACCTGATCACTGCCATGCTCTGTGACGCAAAGGGAAGGAGAGGAGGGGAAGGGATGAGCTCCCTGTCCTCGCACCTGATCACCTCCATGGTCTGGTTGAGTTTGGGATGGGGTGAGAGTAAATTGGGGAGGGAGAAATGAGAAAAGGCCAAGAAGAGGTAAGGTGGGGGCAGCGGGATGAGCTCCCTGTCCTCGCACCTGATCACCTCCATGGTCTGAATGGTAGCAGGAGGAGGGATTACAATAGAGGGGATGGGGAAAGGGAGGAGGACGATCAGCTGAGCGGAGAAGCAGGGCGGGGGCAGCGGGATGAGCTCCCTGTCCTCGCACTTGATCACTGCCATGCTCTGTGAAAGCAAAGGGAAGGAGAGGAAGGGAAGGGATGAGCTCCCTGTCCTCGCACTTGATCACTTCCATGCTCTGTAACGGCAAAGGGAAGGAGAGGAGGGGAAGGGATGAGCTCCCTGTCCTCGCACTTGATCACTTCCATGCTCTGTAACGGGGAAGGGATGGGAGGAAAGGCAGAGGAGCAGAAGGCTAGGAATGGGCCGGATGGGGGCGGAGGGATGACCTCCCTGTTCTGCACCTCACCACATCCACATGTGCATCCATGCGTTGCCCAAGGAGCAGGGTCTGGCGTATGCATTGCCCATAGATGCACATGTATCTTCTCACATCCACATGTGCATCCATGCGTTGCCCAAGGAGCAGGGTCTGGCGTATGCATTGCCCATAGATGCACATGTATCTTCTCACATCCACATGTGCATCCATGCGTTGCCCAAGGAGCAGGGTCTGGCGTATGCATTGCCCATAGATGCACATGTATCTTCTCACATCCACATGTGCATCCATGCGTTGCCCAAGGAGCAGGGTCTGGCGTATGCATTGCCCATAGATGCACATGTATCTTCTCACATCCACATGTGCATCCATGCGTTGCCCAAGGAGCAGGGTCTGGCGTATGCATTGCCCATAGATGCACATGTATCTTCTCACATCCACATGTGCATCTATGGTCTCCACAGGCCTGGCGTATGCATTGCCCAAGGAGCAGTCCGTACATGAGCATGTGATAATAACGAGAGAATTATGAGAAATGAAGAGGGTATTGGGGGTATATCTTCTCTGCTCACCTGCACATCCACTAGTATGTCAATAGCCTCCATGGGCCTCCCATATCCATTGTCCAAGGAGCAGTCAGAGAGACACAATGGCTTGTGTTGTTAACGAGTCAGTGCTTATAAAGGGTACGTATGCTGTGCTCACCTGCACGTCAACAAGCACATCGATGCCCTCCACGGGCCTGGCGTATGCATTCTCCAAGGAGCAGTCAGAGGGGCAGCGGCAGAAAATGGTTGTTTTGGCGAGACGGCGAGATGGGTGGTCTGCTTCAGAGTAATATCCCACACACCTGGAGATACAGGGCACATGATACATTGCGGATAGAGTGGGGGGAATGGCTAACGTTCAATTCAAGGATAATGATTAAATGCCCCGTATAAGTTGTATCAAAAAGAAACTTCTAAGAGCCAATTGTATAGTCAAGCGTCAACATGTTAGATGTGTGACAAGGGATGTGTGACAAGGGATGTGTGACAAGGGATGTGTGACAAGGGATGTGTGACAAGGGATGTGTGACAAGGGATGTGTGACAAGGGATGTGTGACAAGGGATGTGTGACAAGGGATGTGTGACAAGGGATGTGTGACAAGGGATGTGTGACAAGGGATGTGTGACAAGGGATGTGTGACAAGGGATGTGTGACAAGGGATGTGTGACAAGGGATGTGTGACAAGGGATGTGTGACAAGGGATGTGTGACAAGGGATGTGTGACAAGGGATGTGTGACAAGGGATGTGTGACAAGGGATGTGTGACAAGGGATGTGTGACAAGGGATGTGTGACAAGGGATGTGTGACAAGGGATGTGTGACAAGGGATGTGTGACAAGGGATGTGTGACAAGGGATGTGTGACAAGGGATGTGTGACAAGGGATGTGTGACAAGGGATGTGTGACAAGGGATGTGTGACAAGGGATGTGTGACAAGGGATGTGTGACAAGGGATGTGTGACAAGGGATGTGTGACAAGGGATGTGTGACAAGGGATGTGTGACAAGGGATGGATTTTTATGGATTCTCCTTCTCAGTCAGATGGAACAGAAATAGAATTTCAAAGGAGAGACAGACACGGCCATGCAGACATCCATGCTACCCGTTTCATGCATGTATGCATGCATGCACTCATGCGCTGCTGCAGAACGTGTCACAGGCTTGCCGTGCCACTATGGTGCAGTTCGTGTCACTACGTTGACTCAGTTCGTGCCCTTGCTGACTCAGCACATGCCAGCACTGACACACCATGCGTCCACCATGACTAGATCCATGTCATCCACCCCTCGCCGCCTCATTGCCTCTTGAAACGGCGGGTGTGCCTTGACGGCTGCCTCGCACTCTAGGTATTCCTGATTGTCCTGGGGGGGGGGGGGGGGGGGGGGGGGGGGGGGGGGGAACGATAAGGACAGAGCACAAGGGAAGAGATGAGAGGGAGAGGAATGTCATCTTGTTACAACAACACGCTTTCGGTTACCGCCAGCGGATTGGATTCTACACACGATATGGGCAGCTGCTATATGGGCGGCTGCGATGTGGGCCGCTGCGATGTGGGCGGCTGCGATGTGGGCGGCTGAAGAATATGGGCTGCTGAACGACATGAATAACTCTGTCAGGACCCACCAATGCCGGCTGAACGTTCTCCATGACGTGGCACGATTTGATTCGTCCACGGTCATCCCCCCCGCTCAGACTTGCATGCACCTCCGCTAGCTGTACCACCCACACCGTCGTCTGATTGGTCAGCTTGCTCCACGTCACCAGCCTAGCCTCGCAGGGGGGAAGCCGGAGAATGGCCACTTCGAGAGAGGGGGGTGCCGCGGAGGGGGGGGCGAATGAGGAGAGGGGAGCGGGGGAAGAAGCGGAGGAGGGGATGGTGGCAGGAGAGGGGGGCGGGATGGGGGAGGAGGAGGAAGGTTTGTTGTGAGGGAGCGGGTGAGTGTTGGAGGGTGGAATGTAGACCGAGTGCTGGTAAGGCGGGAAGAAGTAGGCGTCTGCCAGGGCGACCACGTCCTTGGGTGGCTCGTTAAGAGCCACCTCGATAAAGCGTATGGCGTCCCGGAGCTGAGAATCAGAACATAAGAGATAATGGACGAACGATTGGAAATGAAGGGAAGTTTAGGACTGCAGAATAAACGCATGATCAATGTCATTAGTAAGATCAGCATGCTTTCACCCCAAGTCGACGGACATTCTCAAAACGCGATCTGACAGCAAACGAGTTGAGAGAGGTTATGATGCGATGTCACAGGATAGATCACTGACCCTGGGAGAAGGTACAGCCTTGCGAACGGTTCGAGTCGAAGTGACTGAAAGAACGATCCGTAAGCGAATATGTGAGCAACATGGTAACAGATTATGATGTGATGTCACGGAACCGATGACTGACCTCGGGAGAAGATACAGCCTCGCGGGCTGTCGCGACGGCGACAGATATCATCTCCGCGGGACTCAGCGGGACCAGTCTCCGTGCCCGGATAACATGTGCGCAAATTTGTGAGAACGTGTCACGGTACAGATGACTGACCTCGGGAGAAGATATTGCCACACGGACCGTCACTGCGACAGAGATCTCCTCAGGACTCAAGGGGTCCAACGGATGAACTAACGGAGTCCGTCCGATCGAAACGACCTCAGGATGCGACTTGACGGGCGCTGCTGCGAGCAATAGAAATTCGTTTCAACGAGCGATTTCCGTCCAGCATTGTACGTCATGATAACGAGGCTAAAGCCGACGAAATTCAGTGAACAGATGGCGAAGCCAGCATTACCGACCCAATTCAGGAAAAAGACCGTAGGCCCAGCTAAAACAGGAGCATAACGAGATAAATGAAAAGGAAACTAGAATCTTACCCATTGATAAAATCGCAGACTGAGAGACGAATGTAGCTACATTGTATCCGACATTGTATCCGCAACCTGAATGATTGGGAGAAACGTCGCACGAGTAAACGGGGCGATAGATGTACTCGATGTTATCGGAAAAACTGGCCTGCAAAAACCTCTACCATTCTGCAGCTCGAAGGTAGCAGCCGAGTTGTAGCCATAATTGGGCAGGAAAAAAGGGAAGAGAGGTGCGGGAGGAACGGAATGGCTTGTGAGTTTTCCCTAGTCATTTCCAAGGCACCTGCTCTCTGACCAGCAAATCTCGAAGCACTGTCCCCAAGACTCGGATGTCAGTCAACATCGCCATTTCGTGATTCCCCATGATTTCTCTCGCGAATCATAGACGTGCAGGAACGACATCTCACTCGCGCCTCGACGTTCTCGCGAAGCGATTTCGCGCGACCGTCCCTACCGTCGTTGGCAGAACAGAAATGCTGGAACCCGTTTGCGAGCCAATGCGGTGCAGGAACACAGTGCTCGATTTTGAAGGTTGTAGTAGAAGTCTGAACGTACCATACATCCTCATTGTTTTTATACGATTTAAATAAACGTCAGACATTTTGGAATCCTTGCAGTTTTGGCCACTTGGTTAGACCTATTACGGGTCGGATCACTAATGCCTAATTTATTACCTGATCCCATATTTCTGATAATTTTGTTGATATCTTATTTTTCCGATGTATTTGATTCTTAGGGAAGGGTTTCATTCCGGTTTGGATGTTATTATATAATATTCCACTCATGTTAGATAACCTCTGTCCAACGTCTAGCTTTGGTATGTTCTGAAGGAGATATCGGTTCGGCTTCTAAGCAAGAAGTATGCTTGGTCGGCTTGCTGTGAGCCGATTGGACGAAATCACCACGGAATAACTGGTATGGAATCAGCTCTGGTGCACATGGCGGCTGTGGCTCAACGCAATTTGGCGGGAAAACCAAGGCAGGGCCAACACGCAAGCAAGGGTTTGTGTTTGGGTTTGGCTCGGCGGCAAGCCGACCTTCTCAAGGTTCTGTTTGTGGCCAAGCGGCAGAGGTTCGGAAAAAAATATGCGTTGACATTTTATTGTCAATGGAAGCTTGATGGGACAGCAAAGCAAGAAGAGAATTCGAAGTGATTGGGTTGACGGTTTCTGTGGTGCAGAGCGTTTAAAAACTCTTAATTTACGTTTCCGTGCGGTCCTAGGATGTTTGGAAACTGAATTCACCTGATCCCCTTTCACCCAATTCCCTACCTCATCTCACCACCGTGTTTTCCGGAAACTTGTTCGGTCACTTCAGTTATTGCCATTTGCTGCCGTATGCTGGTAGGTGCTTCCCAGCAAGTTGTTCAGCTTCGTACGCTTCATACTCACGTCCGCGCGTCCAGTTGCGAGGGTATCAAGACGTTTGGTGACGATCTTTTCGGGCCTGTCACGCTAGGTCGCGCCGCGTGTTACAATCCATTGCGATTCCTTGCAGAATAGCGTCTACTACCCCAGAGCCAGGTGTCTTGCTTCTTCTTCGGTACCAAGAAGACATTGATTGTCTCCTAACTCGACTCGGCTAGCACCTATTGCGTCTATTTTCCGGTTTAGTTAGTCAGATTCGTAAACTCGCTCCTTGGCGAGAGCTATCTTTGGAATGGGTAAGCTTGTTGTAATGCGTTCTCCGAATTAGTTGGTCTATTTGCCCAATTGCGTTCTTTTTTAGATTGCCTATATGTTTCCATTGCACTCCATCGCCATACACCCAGCTCCTATCTTCCTTGCCTAGTTCCTTCCTCTGGTCCTAACCATGTCAATCTCTACATTACTGGATGAAAAGCGCCTGACGAAGTGGTTTTCTCTTGCTTGCAGCGTCCGTCAAGTCGCATTCCAAAGTCGTGTCCATCGGACGGACTCCGTTAGTGCATCCGCTGGACCCACTGAGTCCCGCGGAGATCTCTGTCGC
The DNA here is from genome assembly GCA_947470075.1 of Closterium sp. Yama58-4. Classification (NCBI taxonomy): domain Eukaryota; kingdom Viridiplantae; phylum Streptophyta; class Zygnematophyceae; order Desmidiales; family Closteriaceae; genus Closterium; species Closterium sp. Yama58-4. The sequence continues at coordinate 406,685 of CANIUD010000911.1, read as the reverse complement.
CCTCGCGACGGTCCGCGCGGCCGGAGCTACTCCCGAGGCAAGTTCTTGCCAGTTTTTAGGTGCTTTCGGATCGTGTTTTCTGCCATTTCAACTCGAGTTTTAAAAATAACAGTTCGTTTTGATAAAAACGCGCTGACGTGACGTACATTCAGTTATCATGCGTTTCTTATACATTGATGGACCTCCTTTTGGGACGTTTTCCTTAAATTTTCCTTAATTTTCGTGTTTGCTTCTTTGTTTCAGCTGCGGGACGCCATCCGTTTTATCGAGGTGGCTCTTAACGAGCCACCCAAGGACGTGGTCGCCCTGGCAGACGCCTACTTCTTCCCGCCTTACCAGCACTCGGTGTACATTCCACCTTCCAACACTCACCCTCTCCCTCACAACAAACCTTCCTCCTCCTCCTCCCCCTTCCCTTCCTCCTCCACCACCACCACCCCCTCCCTATCCACCTCCTCCGCCGTCTCCCCCTCCGCCGCCTCCTCCCCTTCCCCAAAAGCGGCTATTCTCCGCCTTCCCCCTCGGGAGGCGAGGCTGGTGACGTGGAACAAGCTGACCAATCAGACGGCGGTATGGGTGGTACAGCTGGCGGAGGTGCATGCGAGTCTCAGGGGGGGACACCACCGCGGACGAATCAAATCGTGCCACGTCATGGAGGACGTTCAGCCCGCCATGGTGAGTCCAGACACAGCTAGCTACGGCGTTCAGCTGCCCATGTCGTTGTGTACACTCGTGTTACTGCTTTAGCGAAGTGATTTCTAGGATATTCTGTTTTGTGTGCTCGAGCTGAATCTTGCACTTCCTCTCCCTTTTGCGAAGATTCTGGTTCTCTTGCCTCTCCTCAAAGGGCAGTGGATGCAGAGTGCGAGGCAGCAGTGAAGGCGCGCGTCTTTCTCTCATCCTCTCATCTTCTCATCCTCTCATCCTTCCTCCCCCTCACCCTCTCATCCTCTCCCACCCCTCAGGACGCAGTGGAGTATGCAGAGTGCGAGGCAGCAGTGAAGGCACACCCGCCATTTCAAGAGGCGATGAGGCGACGAGGGGTGGATGACATGGATCTAGTCATGGTGGACGCGTGGTGAGTCAGCAAAGGCACATGCTGAGTCAGCAAGGGCACATGCTGAATCCGTGATTGGGGACTGTACCTTATGGCACCTTGTTCAACTCTCTCGAATTCCCAACATCCCACTATACCGTTCAGCACTCAGCCATTCCCCTCACTCCTTCCTCGATGTGTTTCTTCCACGCTCTCCTTATCTCCTCCCCTTATCTCCAGGTGTGTGGGATACTACTCTGAAGCGGACCACCCCAATCGCCGCCTCGCCGAGCCGCTCATCTTCTGCCGGTGCCCTTCTGAATGCTCCTTGGACAATGGATACGCCAGGCCTGTGGAGGGCATATACGTGACTGTGGACATGCAGGTGAGCTGTCATACCCTCTATAAGCACTGTCTCGTTAAACAGAACACCCGCATGCGCTCCTCTGACTGTTCCTTGGACAATGGATACGCCAGGCCCCTGGAGGGTATATACGTGACGTTAGACCTGCAGGTGAGAAGATATACTCTTTATAAGCACTGGCTCGTTAACAGCACTCACACTTGTGCCCCTCACTCAGACTGCTCCCTGGACAATGGATACGCCAGGCCCATGGAGGGTCATATACGTGACGTTGGACCTGCATGCAGGTGTGCAGATATACCATAGGCTACCACATACATATATACCATAGGCTACCACATACATATATACCATAGGCTACCACATACATATATACCATAGGCTACCACGTACATATATACCATAGGCTACCACATACATATATACCATAGGCTACCACATACATATATACCATAGGCTACCACATACATATATTCCATAGGCTACCACATACATATATACCATAGGCTACCACGTACATATATACCATATACGTGAATCTGTAGGCTACCCGTCCCAACCCGTTCTGCCATTCAGAGCATGGCAGTGGTGAGGGGCCGTTCATCACGTCACGCCCCTCAATTCTCCATCTCCTCCCTTTTATCCGCTCCTGCTGCTGCTGCTGCTGCTGCTGTTGTTGCTGCTGCTGCTGCTGCTGCTGCTGCTGCTGCTGCTGCTGCTGCTGCTGCTGCTGCTGCTGCTGCTGCTGCTGCTGCTGCTGCTGCTGCTGCTGCTGCTGCTGCTGCTGCTGCTGCTGCTGCTGCTGCTGCTGCTGCTGCTGCTGCTGCTGCTGCTGCTGCTGCTGCTGCTGCTGCTGCTGCTGCTGCTCCATCCTCCCCTGTTGCTGGTTAGAGCATGGAAGTGATCAAATGCGAGGACAGGGAGCTCATTCTTCTGTCCCCACCTTTATTCTTGTTAGCCTTCACTCGTTTCTCCCTCCTCTCTTTACTTTCACCCCATCACAAACCCAACCAGACCATGGAAGTGATCAGGTGCGAGGACAGGGAGCTCATCCCGCTGCCCCCGCCCGACCCCCTGCGCAACTACACGCCTGGGGCAGACAGGGGGGCCGTGGACCGCAGCGACTTGAAGCCCATCAAAATAGAGCAGCCGGAGGGGCCGAGCTTCCGAGTGAATGGCTACGCCGTGGAGTGGCAGAAGGTGGGTGGAATGAGGGCTGTGGCGTGGACTGCAGTGACTTGAAGCCCATTAGAGGGGGAAGAGCCAGAAAGTCGAGTTTTGAGTCGACTCAAAAGTCATTTTGTGGTAGCAGATTGTGGGGCAAATGGACTGCAGTGACTTGAAGCTGATTAGAGAGGAACAGCCAGATGGTTCGAGATTCATAGCGGTGGGCCTTAACCCCTAAACCTGCACCTTAAGCCCTTCCATCGTATTCCTCCCTACTCCTGTCCATTTCCCTCCCCCCTTTCGTTCCAGTGGAGTTTCCGAGTAGGTTTCACGCCTAAAGAAGGCCTGGTGCTGCACTCACTCTTATACAACGAATGGCAGGAGCGGCAGGAGGGGCATTGATCACCTATACCCCTTCACCCGTTCTCCCTCATTGCTCCCCATCTCTTCCAGTGGAGCTTCCGAGTAGGTTTCACGCCAAAAGAAGGCCTGGTGCTGCACTCACTCTTAACCAACGATGGCAGGAGCGGCAGGAGGGGCATTGCACACCGGCTGAGCTTCTGTGAGATGGTGGTGCCGTATGGCGACCCTCACGAGCCCCACTACCACTGCCTCTTCACTCCCCTTACCCTCCTCCCTTCCTCCATTTTTCTCTCTCTTTCCCCCTCCACTCCCGCCCTTTCTCCCCCCAATTACCCGCCCTCTCCCACCCGGAATCCTTGTTTCTCCAGTGGAGCTTCCGAGTAGGTTTCACGCCAAAAGAGGGCCTGGTGCTGCACTCACTCTCATACGACGACGGCAGCAGCGGCAGGAGGGGCATTGCGCACCGGCTGAGCTTCTGTGAGATGGTGGTGCCGTATGGCGACCCCCATGAGCCCCACTACCGCAAAAACGCCTTCGACGCCGGCGAGGACGGGCTGGGCAAGAACGCGCACTCGCTCAAGAAGGTGCGTGGCTGTGGGCAAGGAGAGAGAAGCAAGGGAGGGGGCAAGAACGCACACTCGCTCAAAGAGGTGCTTACTGATTATTGAGGGGCGAGTAATAAACTTCCCCAACTTTGTCTGTTACACCTTGGGAGTCCTTTCACCCTCACTCCTCCACCCTTGCTCCTACCTGTTTCTTGTCCTTTCCCCATTCCGCTGTTCTGAATCTGCTTCCGCACCCACAGGGCTGTGACTGTCTGGGGTTCATCCGCTACTTTGATGCGCACATGAGCAACTTCACCCACTTCCATCCTGTCTCCTGCCGCAATTCCCTATTCCCTCTCTATCCAAGGGCTGTGACTGTCTGGGCTTGATCCGCTACTTCGACGCGCACATGAGCAACTTCATCACCCAGCTTCCTGGTTCTGTTTTCCACCTCCACAACCCCCATTCCCCACCCCCCCAGGGCTGTGACTGCCTGGGCTTGATCCGCTACTTCGACGCACACATGAGCAACTTCCTGGGCGGGGTGGAGACGATAGAGAACGCCGTGTGCATGCATCCTCTGGAAGCACGTCGACTGGGGTACTGGTGGTGCTGTTGGTGCTGCTGATGCTGGACCGAAGGAAAGAGAGAGACCCTTCACCCATCTACCTCCTGTCGCCCTTCCCTGTCCCCTCTATCCCACAGGGATGCGATTGTCTGGGCTTGATCCGCTACTTTGACGCGCACATGAGCAACTTCCTGGGCGGGGTGGAGACGATAGAGAACGCCGTGTGCATGCATGAGGAGGACCATGGCATCCTCTGGAAGCACGTCGACTGGCGCTCGGGGCACACGGAAGTGCGAAGGTCCAGGCGCCTGGTGCTCTCATTTGTCTGCACGGTGGCCAACTATGAATACGGCTTCTTCTGGTATCTCTACCAGGTGAGGCTGTGGGGGTGAGTGGGGAACGCTGTGTGGGGTGCGCCGTGTGCATGCATGAGGAGGACCACGGAATCCTCTGGAAGCACGTCGACTGGCGCTCGGGACACACGGAAGTGAGACGATCGAGACGCCTGGTGCTCTCTTTCGTGTGCACGGTGGCCAACTATGAGTACGGCTTCTTCTGGTATCTCTACCAGGTGGGTGCACTTGCTTCGTACTGGGTTTGTTAATCTTGTCAGTGGCATGTGCAATCACGCAGTGGAGGCTGGCTGGTCGAGACGGCTGGCGCTCTCTTTCGTGTGCACGGTGGCAACTGCGAATGTGGCTTCTTCTGGCACCTCTACCAGGTGAGTACTTCCTACCGGGTCTATCATCCTCTTCCCATCTGGGTGGGTTGGAGGGAAGGGCTGGTGCTGTCTATTGTGTGCACGGTGGCCAACTATGAATACGGCTTCTTCTGGTACCTCTACCTGGCATCCTATCGGTGGGAGCACTGAGGGAGGGCGAGGAGAGGAGGTACGGCACGCTGCTGGCGCCGGGGCTGTATGCTCCCATCCACCCCCTTTCATCTCCCACCTCGTCTTTCTCCGCTTCCCATTCCCTTTGCTCCCCCACTCTTCCGCTCCCCCTGCCCCCCCTGTTCCCCTGGCTCCCCCTGCCCCCCCTGTTCCCCTGGCTCCCCCTGCCCCCCCTGTTCCCCTGGCTCCCCCTGCCCCCCCTGTTCCCCTGGCTCCCCCTGCCCCCCCTGTTCCCCTGGCTCCCCCTGCCCCCCCTGTTCCCCTGGCTCCCCCTGCCCCCCCTGTTCCCCTGGCTCCCCCTGCCCCCCCTGTTCCCCTGGCTCCCCCTGCCCCCCCTGTTCCCCTGGCTCCCCCTGCCCCCCCTGTTCCCCTGGCTCCCCCTGCCCCCCCTGTTCCCCTGGCTCCCCCTGCCCCCCCTGTTCCCCTGGCTCCCCCTGCCCCCCCTGTTCCCCTGGCTCCCCCTGCCCCCCCTGTTCCCCTGGCTCCCCCTGCCCCCCCTGTTCCCCTGGCTCCCCCTGCCCCCCCTGTTCCCCTGGCTCCCCCTGCCCCCCCTGTTCCCCTGGCTCCCCCTGCCCCCCCTGTTCCCCTGGCTCCCCCTGCCCCCCCTGTTCCCCTGGCTCCCCCTGCCCCCCCTGTTCCCCTGGCTCCCCCTGCCCCCCCTGTTCCCCTGGCTCCCCCTGCCCCCCCTGTTCCCCTGGCTCCCCCTGCCCCCCCTGTTCCCCTGGCTCCCCCTGCCCCCCCTGTTCCCCTGGCTCCCCCTGCCCCCCCTGTTCCCCTGGCTCCCCCTGCCCCCCCTGTTCCCCTGGCTCCCCCTGCCCCCCCTGTTCCCCTGGCTCCCCCTGCCCCCCCTGTTCCCCTGGCTCCCCCTGCCCCCCCTGTTCCCCTGGCTCCCCCTGCCCCCCCTGTTCCCCTGGCTCCCCCTGCCCCCCCTGTTCCCCTGGCTCCCCCTGCCCCCCCTGTTCCCCTGGCTCCCCCTGCCCCCCCTGTTCCCCTGGCTCCCCCTGCCCCCCCTGTTCCCCTGGCTCCCCCTGCCCCCCCTGTTCCCCTGGCTCCCCCTGCCCCCCCTGTTCCCCTGGCTCCCCCTGCCCCCCCTGTTCCCCTGGCTCCCCCTGCCCCCCCTGTTCCCCTGGCTCCCCCTGCCCCCCCTGTTCCCCTGGCTCCCCCTGCCCCCCCTGTTCCCCTGGCTCCCCCTGCCCCCCCTGTTCCCCTGGCTCCCCCTGCCCCCCCTGTTCCCCTGGCTCCCCCTGCCCCCCCTGTTCCCCTGGCTCCTCCTGCCTTCCACGCCTCAGGATGGCAAAATAGAAGCGCAAGTGAAGCTGACTGGCATCTTATCAGTGGGCGCGTTGAGGGAGGGCGAGGAGAGAAAGTACGGCACGCTGCTGGCGCCGGGGCTGTACGCTCCCATCCACCAGCACTTCTTCGTGGCTCGCATGGACATGGCTGTGGACTGCCGCCCGGGGGAGCAGGCCAACCAGGTGAGGGCGACTGGAAACATGGCAAAGTAAGGCCTTCGCGTTGCTGCATTAGATGCTGCTAGCACTCGCCTCTCTACCCCCATCCATCCACACTTGTTCATGACTCGCATGGACATGGCTGTGGACTGCCATGTGGGAGCGTAGGCCAACCAGCTTCCCTCCCACACCACCCTTCTCGCCCACACCAGCTTCCCCCTACATCAGGTGGTGGAGCTGAACGTGAGGATGGAAGGGGAGGGAAAGACCCCACAACAACCCACGTGCGAATGAGGCTGTGTTCCCTTGGTGTGCCGATGTTCTTTCCTTTCCCACCCCTCCTCTACATCAGGTGGTGGAGCTGAACGTGAGGATGGAAGGGGAGGGTCCCCACAACCCACATGCGAACGCCTTTTATGCGGAGGAGAGAGTTCTGCGGACAGAGGGCGAAGGCATGCGGGATGTCGACCCCATGTCTGCTCGCCACTGGCTGGTGAGTGCGTGGAGGGGAGGGAATGAGCGAGGTAGGGGCTGTCAGGCACTGTCTGGTGAGTGGGTGGTGGAAGGATTGGGTGATTGAGAAGTGAATGAGGAATGAGTGAGGGATTAACTGACTGACTGAGTGACGAGTGTTTGAGCGAGCAAGTTGCAGACTGTATACGGGATGAGTGCGGGATTCTTGCGGGCTGATGCATTGCGTATTGAGTTCCGTGAGTCAGGTGTAGCGTCCAATCCTTGCGGTCACGATATCCATCTGAGCGCATTGAATAACGAGTGTTGTCCATTTTAGCAGGTGATACTAGTTCAGAGACCTTTCAGAATTCCACTGCGTGCATTTGAAGACAATGAATTACGAGTGCCAAAAGAAATATTACTTACATGTGTTGCTTGTTTGTCCATGTGTGAATCTGCCACGAATGTGTGGGGTACCTCTTCCATCCAACGCAGATCCAAAATACTCGGGCAGTCAACAGGGCAGGCCGGCCCACCGCCTACAAGCTCGTGCCGGGGTCCAACTGCCTGCCCTTCTCGCAGCCCGAGGCAAAATTTCTCCGCCGGGCAGCTTTCTTGAAGCACAACCTGTGGGTCACGCCGTACCACCCGGAGGAACGGTTTCCGGGCGGCGAGTTCCCGAACCAGAACCCCAGGGTCGGCGACGGGCTGTCCTCGTGGGTGCAGCAGAACAGATCGATTGACAATGCTGACGTGGTGCTTTGGTAAGTGATGCTTTTGAAAGTGATGCTTTGGTAAGCGGTGCTCTGGTAAATGGTGCTCTGGTAAATGGTGCTCTGGTAAATGGTGCTCTGGTAAATGGTGCTCTGGTAAATGGTGCTCTGGTAAATGGTGCTCTGGTAAATGGTGCTCTGGTAAATGGTGCTCTGGTAAATGGTGCTCTGGTAAATGGTGCTTTGATGAGTGATGCGTTAGTATGCGCCACTTGACAAGCCTGCCTTTGTTTTAAAGCTAAACATGGTGTTTGGAAGCCACCCCTTGTTGTATGTTCCTTGTGCTGCACATCGGTCACTGTGGCCAAACCAGTTCAGCTTTCGATTCGATGCTTCTGACCTATTTTCTCCTCGTCTCCTTCCAATGCCTTCCCCCAACATTGCATTTCCTTACCACCTGCCCTATGCAGGTACGTGTTTGGCCTCACGCATGTCCCACGCCTAGAAGACTGGCCAGTAATGCCCTGTGAATACCTTGGCTTCTGCCTCATGGTGAGTTGGTGGTTGGCTTTCGAGGTACGTCAGAGGTTCAGGTGCGTGGTTGGTTCTCGAGGCACCTCAAAAGGTAGATTTTTTGCCTCATGCATGTCCCATGCCTAGAAGACTGGCCCGTCATGCCCTGTGAATACCTCGGCTTCTGCCTTATGGTGAGTTGCAGCTCTTCTCATGGTGGGTTGATGGTCTTCTGATGGTTGACTTTTGAGGCATCTGAAGAGGATCTGCTTGTAGCAGAACATGCCATGCAAATGTATGAGCTTGTAGCAGATTGGCTTATGGTTGCATGTATGTTGCACTGATAACCGTGCTTAGTGTTTTTTGCATTGCAACTTGTACAAGCTTGATGGTTTTGATTCACCAATGAAGTGCCTAGATGTATCGAGTTTTGTGAATGTGTACTTTCATAAGTCCTTGGGATAACAATGCCTTCCTTGCCCCCTTCCCTCCTTCCTGCTTTTTGTTATTTTGTTTGCAGCCGCACGGGTTCTTCAACATATCTCCTGCTGTCGATGTTCCTCCTAACGAACCTGAAAATGCTGCTGAAGCAGGCGCTTCTGTTTCTGAGGGGAGTGACTGCTGTGGTGGGACGACTCAGCCGAGCCTCTCGTCAAAACTCTAAGAAATATCCGCATTATTCTCTGTATGTGGTCTATCTATTATTGAGTATTATTGAAGTTTTCTCCACTCAGCTCAGCTCTCAAGCCACAAATTTCAAACATAGGTCGTGTTCTTCAAAAAGACGAACAGAATGTGCTTTCACGTGATTGTTAAAGGGTGACGTTATATCGGAGATTTGGGCCCGTCTCTTTTGCCGACTTCATGACATTTGGCGGGAATCCCAACACGCCACCAGCCTGGTGGTACTGCATCCTCCGAGAACTGGAATCGTAGTACAGTACATGCCACTTGCCTGGAACCGTAGTTCCTGTGGACATGCTTTCATTCCCTCATGCGACCTGCTTGGTATAGTCTCTCTAGTGGCATGGGATTCCCCACTCTAGCCCGCTTGCGTTCGTAGCGTGTCGCTAGTCGCTATTCCGAGGGTCTCGGAAGCAATCCACTTCGCTCTCCGTAATGTTAGTTGATTCGCGTCCAGACTCTTCAATTCCACTTGGCGTTTCTGGGAAGAAGCTGAAGAATACGTTCGTTGATTTGCTTCGAGAACGGAGAGTGGATGGACACGAACACGGGAGGGAAAGAGGCCAATATCGTGGTTTGATTAAGGAGGAAGACAATATCACTGGAAGGAGGAAGACAATCTAGTTACACAGAGAGAGGGCAGATAAATGGGAGGTGACTTTTGAGTCGACTCAAAGGCCAATATCGTGGTTTGATTAAGGAGGAGGACAGTCTAGTTGCACAGAGAGAGGGCAGATTAAGGGGAGGCGAGGCGGCATCATGGTTCGGACGCAGATACCGCGCAACGAGAAGAGTACCGAGTACCGGACCCGAGCGGGGTGACGTTTGAGTTGAATTCAAAGGCGGCAGGCGGATAAGAGGCAGGGAGAGAGGGGGAGGCGAGGCGGCATGGTTCGGAGGCAGATGATACCGCGCAATGAAAAGAGTATCGGACCCGAGCAGGGCACTAGTAACGGCTTGCGACTTGCGGGTGACGTTAGCGGGGTTGCGCGAGATACTAGCGGGAGCGAGGAGAAGAGGCAGACTCTAGCGCGCAATGAGCAGAGTACCGGAACCGAGCAGGGCACTAGTAATGGCCAGCGACCCGCGGGTGAAGTTAGCGGGGGCGCGCATGAGACAAACGGGGGTGCGCGAGACACTAGGGGGGGCGCGCAAGAGACAAACGGGGGTGCGCGGGACACTAGGGGGGGCGCGCAAGAGACAAACGGGGGTGCGCGGGACACTAGGGGGGGCGCGCAAGAGACAAACGGGGGTGCGCGGGACACTAGGGGGGGCGCGCAAGAGACAAACGGGGGTGCGCGAGACACTAGGGGGGGCGCGCAAGAGACAAACGGGGGTGCGCGGGACACTAGGGGGGGTGCGCATGACACAAAAGGGATTGAGGAGAGGAGCCAGCGCGGCGTGGGGGGTTCGGGGAGTGCGCGGAACGCGGAGGGGCAGAAGGAGGTGCTGGAGGGACGTGTTCCCGAGAGGAGGACCGAATCAGAGCACTTCAAACAAGGCTCGGAAGGTGCGGACGGGCGTCAAACCCACCCTCGGGTCCTTGTAGCGGTGGCTGAGGCGCCTCAAAAGCAGAAGGTGAAGGAGGAACGTGATGCTGAGAGGAGGGCAGCAGACGCGGACTCCAGAGAAGGCCCTGTCGCGAGAGAGTCTAGTCTTGGGGAACGTCAACCACCGCCTCAGTCACCGCGTCAACCACCGCCCCAGTCACCGCGTCAACCACCGCCTCAGTCACCGCGTCAACCACCGCCTCAGTCACCGCGTCAACCACCGCCCCAGCCAGCGCCTCAGCCACCGCCACAGCCCCCGCCTCAGCCCCCGCCTCAAGCGCACCTGCAAGGCCTGGAGGGTCGGTCCGAAGCCCGTGGGCTGGAGGCACCCTCGATTCGGGAGCAGTACGAGAGGGAGTTTGGCGGTTACCTGCATGGGTACAGGTTCGCGCATCCGTCTGCCGCTGCTGGTGCTGCTGCTGGCGGTGTTGCTGCTACTGGTGCTACAGCCGGAGCTACAGCCGGAGGGTTGAGTGTGGAGGACTATAGGGCTCTGGAATGTCCTCAGCTGAAAGGTGGGCGCGGAAACGACAGGTGAGCTTGCCCTCAACTGCTGCTACAGCCGGTGGTGCCACAGCAGCTGCTACAGCCGGAGGGTTGAGTGTGGTGCTTGTGCTGCTGGTGCTGCAGCCGCCATTACAGCTGGAGGGTTGAGTGTGGAGGAATATAGGGATCTGGAATGTCCTCAGCTGAAAGGTGGGCGTGGAAACGAGTTCCTGCCGTGGTTGACATTGCCTCACTCAATGTCTTATTGCAAAAAGTCGTTGCGGCAGCAGCAGTGCAGGCAAGCCCTTCGTTTTTCATATGGGATACGAATAAGAAGCCTTCTTTTGAGTCGACTCAAAAGCAGCAGTGCAGGCAAGCCCTTCGTTTTTCATATGGGATACGAATAAGAAGCCTGCTTTTGAGTCGACTCAAAAGCAGCAGTGCAGGCAAGCCCTTCGTTTTTCATATGGGATAAGAATAAGAATCATGTTACTCTTGCCCCTTCCACTGTGTTCCTTCCTTCCTTCCTCGCTTTGCAACGAATCTGCGTTAGTACCTTCATCAGGCACCAGCTGCTAAGAGGTTTGTTTTGAGGCGTCTCGCAACATGCCTTAAATCTGCGTCTAATACCTATATTAGGCAGCAGTAGCGCTGCTTTGAGTCGGCTCAAAGCAGGAGCGCTGTTTTGAGTCGGCTCAAAGCAGGAGCGCTGTTTTGAGTCGGCTCAAAGCAGGAGCGCTGTATTGAGTCGGCTCAAAGCAGGAGCGCTGTTTTGAGTCGGCTCAAAGCAGGAGCGCTGTTTTGAGTCGGCTCAAAGCAGGAGCGCTGTTTTGAGTCAGCTCAAAGCAGGAGCGCTGTTCTGAGTCGGCTCAAAACAGGAGCGCTGTTTTGAGTTGGCTCAAAGCAGGAGCGCTGTTTTGAGTCGGCTCAAAGCAGGAGCGCTGTTTTGAGTCGGCTCAAAGCAGGAGCGCTGTTTTGAGTCGGCTCAAAGCAGGAGCGCTGTTTTGAGTCGGTTCAAAGCAGGAGCGCTGTTTTGAGTCGGCTCAAAGCAGGAGCGCTGTTTTGAGTCGGCTCAAAGCAGGAGCGCTGTTTTGAGTCGGCTCAAAGCAGGAGCGCTGTTTTGAGTCGGCTCAAAGCAGGAGCGCTGTTTTGAGTCGGCTCAAAGCAGGAGCGCTGTTTTGAGTCGGCTCAAAGCGGGAGCGCTGTTTTGAGTCGGCTCAAAGCGGGAGCGCTGTTTTGAGTCGGCTCAAAGCGGGAGCGCTGTTTTGAGTCGGCTCAAAGCAGGAGCGCTGTTTTGAGTCGGCTCAAAGCAGGAGCGCTGTTTTGAGTCGGCTCAAAGCAGGAGCGCTGTTTTGAGTCGGCTCAAAGCAGGAGCGCTGTTTTGAGTCGGCTCAAAGCGGGAGCGCTGTTTTGAGTCGGCTCAAAGCGGGAGCGCTGTTTTGAGTCGGCTCAAAGCGGGAGCGCTGTTTTGAGTCGGCTCAAAGCGGGAGCGCTGTTTTGAGTCGGCTCAAAGCGGGAGCGCTGTTTTGAGTCGGCTCAAAGCAGGAGCGCTGTTTTGAGTCGGCTCAAAGCAGGAGCTGTTTTGAGTCGGCTCAAAGCGGGAGCGCTGTTTTGAGTCGGCTCAAAGCGGGAGCGCTGTTTTGAGTCGGCTCAAAGCGGGAGCGCTGTTTTGAGTCGGCTCAAAGCGGGAGCGCTGTTTTGAGTCGGCTCAAAGCGGGAGCGCTGTTTTGAGTCGGCTCAAAACGGGAGCGCTGTTTTGGAGTCGGCTCAAAGCGGGAGCGCTGTTTTGAGTGGGCTCAAAGCGGGAGCGCTGTTTTGAGTCGGCTCAAAGCGGGAGCGCTGTTTTGAGTCGGCTCAAAGCGGGAGCGCTGTTTTGAGTCGGCTCAAAGCGGGAGCGCTGTTTTGGAGTCGGCTCAAAGCGGGAGCGCTGTTTTGAGTCGGCTCAAAGCGGGAGCGCTGTTTTGAGTCGGCTCAAAGCAGGAGCGCTGTTTTGAGTCGGCTCAAAGCGGGAGCGCTGTTTTGAGTCGGCTCAAAGCGGGAGCGCTGTTTTGAGTCGGCTCAAAGCGGGAGCGCTGTTTTGAGTCGGCTCAAAGCGGGAGCGCTGTTTTGAGTCGGCTCAAAGCAGGAGCGCTGTTTTGAGTCGGCTCAAAGCAGGAGCGCTGTTTTGAGTCGGCTCAAAGCAGGAGCGCTGTTTTGAGTCGGCTCAAAGCAGGAGCGCTGTTTTGAGTCGGCTCAAAGCGGGAGCGCTGTTTTGAGTCGGCTCAAAGCGGGAGCGCTGTTTTGAGTCGGCTCAAAGCGGGAGCGCTGTTTTGAGTCGGCTCAAAGCGGGAGCGCTGTTTTGAGTCGGCTCAAAGCGGGAGCGCTGTTTTGAGTCGGCTCAAAGCAGGAGCGCTGTTTTGAGTCGGCTCAAAGCAGGAGCGCTTTTTTGAGTCGGCTCAAAGCAGGAGCGCTGTATTGAGTCGGCTCAAAGCAGGAGCGCTGTTTTGAGTCGGCTCAAAGCAGGAGCGCTGTTTTGAGTCGGCTCAAAGCAGGAGCGCTGTTTTGAGTCGGCTCAAAGCAGGAGCGCTGTTTTGAGTCGGCTCAAAGCAGGAGCGCTGTTTTGAGTCGGCTCAAAGCAGGAGCGCTGTTTTGAGTCGGCTCAAAGCAGGAGCGCTGTTTTGAGTCGGCTCAAAGCAGGAGCGCTGTTTTGAGTCGGCTCAAAGCAGGAGCGCTGTTTTGAGTCGGCTCAAAGCAGGAGCGCTGTTTTGAGTCGGCTCAAAGCAGGAGCGCTGTTTTGAGTCGGCTCAAAGCGGGAGCGCTGTTTTGAGTCGGCTCAAAGCGGGAGCGCTGTTTTGAGTCGGCTCAAAGCGGGAGCGCTGTTTTGAGTCGGCTCAAAGCGGGAGCGCTGTTTTGAGTCGGCTCAAAGCGGGAGCGCTGTTTTGAGTCGGCTCAAAGCAGGAGCGCTGTTTTGAGTCGGCTCAAAGCAGGAGCTGTTTTGAGTCGGCTCAAAGCGGGAGCGCTGTTTTGAGTCGGCTCAAAGCGGGAGCGCTGTTTTGAGTCGGCTCAAAGCGGGAGCGCTGTTTTGAGTCGGCTCAAAGCGGGAGCGCTGTTTTGAGTCGGCTCAAAGCGGGAGCGCTGTTTTGAGTCGGCTCAAAACGGGAGCGCTGTTTTGGAGTCGGCTCAAAGCGGGAGCGCTGTTTTGAGTGGGCTCAAAGCGGGAGCGCTGTTTTGAGTCGGCTCAAAGCGGGAGCGCTGTTTTGAGTCGGCTCAAAGCGGGAGCGCTGTTTTGAGTCGGCTCAAAGCGGGAGCGCTGTTTTGGAGTCGGCTCAAAGCGGGAGCGCTGTTTTGAGTCGGCTCAAAGCGGGAGCGCTGTTTTGAGTCGGCTCAAAGCAGGAGCGCTGTTTTGAGTCGGCTCAAAGCGGGAGCGCTGTTTTGAGTCGGCTCAAAGCGGGAGCGCTGTTTTGAGTCGGCTCAAAGCAGGAGCGCTGTTTTGAGTCGGCTCAAAGCAGGAGCGCTGTTTTGAGTCGGCTCAAAGCAGGAGCGCTGTTTTGAGTCGGCTCAAAGCAGGAGCGCTGTTTTGAGTCGGCTCAAAGCAGGAGCGCTGTTTTGAGTCGGCTCAAAGCAGGAGCGCTGTTTTGAGTCGGCTCAAAGCAGGAGCGCTGTTTTGAGTCGGCTCAAAGCAGGAGCGCTGTTTTGAGTCGGCTCAAAGCAGGAGCGCTGTTTTGAGTCGGCTCAAAGCGGGAGCGCTGTTTTGAGTCGGCTCAAAGCAGGAGCGCTGTTTTGAGTCGGCTCAAAGCAGGAGCGCTGTTTTGAGTCGGCTCAAAGCAGGAGCGCTGTTTTGAGTCGGCTCAAAGCAGGAGCGCTGTACACACGCTTGCAGGTCACAGCAGCAACAGCACCTCTCACTCCCTCCCTCTCCACTTGCACCAAACCCTGGTCACCCCCCCCATCCCGCCCCCTTCCTCTCCACCACCATCACATCTCAGGCTGCGTTTATCTCGACCATGCGGCAGCAGCGGTATACACACGCTCGCAGGTCGCATCAGCGACAAGAGCCCTCACTCGCTCCCTCTTCTCCAACCCTCGTGAGCGCTCTGTTCCATCCCACTGCTCCATCCCTCTGCTCCAGCACTGTGCTCTCTTCTCCGCCCTCCCACTCTCCTGCCTCGAACTCTCCTCCCTCTCTGCCCCCTCTCACTCCCTCCTCTCCAACTCTCATGAGCCATCCCTCCCATAACCACATTCCTCGCTCTCTCACTTCTCTCAAACGGTCCTTTGTATTGATTCAGGAAGGGTACAGACATGCAGTTTTTATCCGGTGATACCCTTAATCCTTCTCTCTGTCTCCCACTTCCCACCCCCGCACGTTGTGACTTCACTTTTTCTTTCAATCTTTGTTCTTCTCCCTTGTCCGCATGCTACTCATTCATTCCACTGCATCCATTCCCTCTGTTCCTTTCATCCTCGTTACAGACAGTGCGAGTAGCAGCAGTGCAGCCACATCAGACGCGATTGAATCACTCCGCATGCAGGTACGCCACGTGTAGTGAGGGTGTTTTTGAGACGTCTCAAAAACACCCTCACTACAGTGCAGCCACATCAGACACGATTGAATCACTCCGCATGCAGGTACGCCACGTTTACGCAAGGCAGGATATCAGGAGATCGCAACCAGGCTGACTGACACACACACACACACACACACACACACACACACACACACACACACACACACACGCACACACACGCACACACACACACACACACAGACACACACACACACACACACACACACACACACACACACACACACACACACACACACACACACACAGAAAAATCACCACACCCATTTGTGTCCATGTAAACCCTTGTCTTTCACTTTCTCCACATCTCCATGTATCATCCCTGCCCTTCAGGTCCTAGCCCACTTCAGGCCGACAGTATCACTTCGCACGTCTTTATCACCCATCCCTCCCTTCAGGTGCTAGCCATGTGTAACGCGCCTCCCTCTGAATACGCCTGCGTCTTCACCAGTGGTGCCACGTCAGCACTCAAAACGGTCGGCGAGGCGTTCAGATGGGCGGCAGGCAGCGAGCTGGCGATGACGCTGGACAACCACAACTCGGTTCTAGGCATCAGAGAGTAAGGGAGTTGTGCATAGTTGAAAATGTAGTGAGAAATGAAGAGGAAACCTAGCTGGGTCAGTCAGTGTGGCGTTCAGGTGGGCGGCAGGCAGCGAGCTGGCGATGACGCTGGACAACCACAACTCGGTTCTAGGCATCAGAGAGCAAGGGTTGGGGGGGGTGGGGATTAGGAGAAGGTTTTTGTGGTGTGGAGGGAAGAAGGTTACTTTAGCTGAGATGATGGAAGAGGAGGAGGCGTTCAGATGGACAGAAGGCAGTGAGGTGGCGATGGTGCTGGACAACCACAACTCGGTAGTGGGGATGAGAGAGTAAGAATGGTTCCGAATCTGTGTTCTTGACATTCTGTCTCTGGTGGTTTTCCTTCCTTTCTTTTGTGTGTTACCGTGATACTCTGTATTATGATAGTGTCTAATTTGATGTGCTACTATGCACTGTTCAATGCGTTGCTGTGTGCAGGTATGCACTTAGAGCTGGTGCTACTGTGTCTGTGGTTGATATCCGCTATGAGAATGAGTATATGGGGGATGATGAGGACGAAGAGGAGGAAGAGGAGGAGGAGGAAGAAGGGGGTGATGAGGATGAGAGTGAGAGGGGGAGTGAGGCTGGGAGTGAGAATGGGAGTGGGAGTGAGAGTGGGAGTGAGAATGGGAGTGGAAATGAGAATGGGAGTGAGAATGGGAGTGAGAATGGAAATGACAAACAGGAGAGGAGAGTGGAGGAGGGGGGAGTGGATGAAGTGAGGATAATGAAGCAGGAAGTTAAGGAAGAGGAGGGGAGGAGATGATATAGAACAGGAGGAGGAAGAAGAAGAAGCAGAGGAGGGTGAAGAAGAAGAAGCAGAGGAGGAGGAGGTGGAAGAAACAGAGGAAGAGGAGGAGGAGGAGGAGGAGGAGGAGGAGGAGGAGGAGGAGGAGGAGGAGGAGGAGGAGGAGGAGGAGGAGGAGGAGGAGGAGGAGGAGGAGGAGGAGGAGGAGGAGGAGGAGGAAGAGGATGAAGATGAGGAGGAAGAGGATGAAGAGGATAGGAGGGTGTGGTGTGAGGTTGGGTAGTGGGAGGAAGGTCCGATTGGCATTGCGTGGTAGAAGGAGCAAACGTAAGGAAGCAGATGATGATGAGGAGGAGGAGGAGGAGGAGGAGGAGGAGGAGGAGAAGGAGGAGGAGGAGGAGGAGGAGGAGGAGGAGGCGGAGGAGGAGGAGGAGGAGGAGGAGGAGGAGGAGGAGGAGGAGGAGGAGGAGGAGGAGGAGGAGGAGGAGGAAGAAGAAGAAGAAGAAGATGAAGAGGAGGAGAAGGTGGGAGTGAGGGTGGGAGTGAGGGTGGGAGTGAGGGTGGGAGTGAGGGTGGGAGGTAAGAAGAAAGTTCGGGTAGCCTTACCCGCGAACAGCAGGAATAAGCGCAAGGGAGCATCAGAGGAGGCAGAGGAAGAGGAGGAGGAAGAAGAGGAGGAAGAGGAAGAAGAAGTGGAAGAAGAGGAGGATGAGGATGAGGAAGAGGAGGAGGAGGGAAAGGTGGATAAGGTGGGAGCGCGGGTAAGCAGTAGGAGGCAGGTTCGACTGGCTTTGCCTGGCAGCAGCAAGAACAAACGCAAGGGAGCAGCAACGGAAGAGAAGGAGGAGGACGAGGAAGAGGAAGAAGAGGAAGAAGAGGAAGAGGAAAAAGAAGAGGAGGGAGAGGAGGAAGAAGAGGAGGAAAAGGTGGGAGTGTGGGTGGGCAGCAGGAGGAAGGTTCGATTGGCTTTACCTGGCATCAAGAGCAAGCGCAAGGGAGCAGGGGAGGGTAAGGAAGAGGAAGAGGATGGGGATGGGGATGAGGAAAAGGACCAAGAAGGGGAGGAGGAAGAAAAGGAAGAGAAATTGGATGGAATCAACCTCTCCCATTCCACTGTTCCTGCCGAACCAGTGCTTAACGAACCACAACATGGCAGGTCTGGTTCCGAGCCTGGGCAGGAGGCTCGGCCAGGTGTAGCCGCTCCAGGTGTGGTGGTTGGGGATGGTGAGGAGGCTGGGGCAGGTGAGGCTCATACTGGTGGGGCTGCTACAGGTGTGGCGGCTGGGGATGGTGAGGCTAGGGCAGCTGGGATTGAGGGAGGTGGGGCTGGGGCGGGTGGGAGTGGGGCAGGTGAGACTGGGGAAGGTGGGACTGGGGAAGGTGGGACTGGGGAAGGTGGGACTGGGGAAGGTGGGACTGCAAGAAGCAGTGAGGAGGAGAAACGTGGGGGAGGGGCCACGAGAACAGGTCATGCGAAACCTTTTGAGTCAACTCAAACTTCAAGCAATAGAAGGGCAAGGGGCGCGAGAGAGCTTAGGGTGACCGGTGGGAAGGGTGGTGAAGTGGCTGAGGGAATGGTGGGTGGAAGGGTGGATGGAAGGGTGGATGGAAAAGTGGATGGAAGGATGGATGGTTGTGCAAAGGACACGGTTCTTCAAGGGGTGGTGGAGGGGTTATCTCTTCACCTGGTGAACCGATTTTCACGGGCGCCAAGAGAAGGAAAGGCACCAACAGCATCTGTCGCACGCAGTAAAGACGCTGTGTTTGAGCCACCTCAAAAGGTGGTTTCAGAAGGGCAGCAGGCGTTGCCGTTTGTGCCGTGCCTGTTTGCGATGCCTGCAGAGAGCAATTTCAGCGGGGAGAAGCTCGATTTGAGGCTGGTGAGGGCGTTGAAGGAGGAGAGGTGTTTGGATGGGTGGGAGGGTTGGCGGCAAGAGGATAGAGGAGTGGAGAATGGTGATGGTAGGAGAAAGGGCAGGGGGAGAGGGAAAAGGAGAAGCGAGGAGGGATGTGAGAAGCGAACTGAGGAGGGAAGTGAGAGAAACAGCAACGGAGGAGGTCAGAGAAACGCTGTTCCCTCTCAAACTCAAGAGCAGCAGCAGCAGCAGCAGCAGCATCAGCAGCAGAAACAGCAGCAGTCGTGGGGTTCCCTCTGGGGTTGGCTGGGAGGGGGTCGCGGCACCCCTAGTGCTGATGATAATCGAGGACAGGCCAATAGCAGTGGCACGACTGGTCCCGATGGGGGTGGTGGGAAGGCCCGGGATTCCAATGCTGTTGGCACGGACAGCAGTGGCAGGGAGATTGGCAGGGGGATTGGCAGGGGGATTGGCAGGGGGATTGGCAGCAATGAAGCTGATATGGGTGCTGGTGGTGATGACCCTCGTGAAAACGCTCCCGCTTCTCCACGGCGCTGGTTCGTGCTTCTTGACGCCGCCAAAGCTGCTGCCTCGGACCCTCCGGACCTCTCTCAGTGCCCTGCTGACTTCGTTGCACTCTCGTTTTACAAGGTGGGCTGACCCCTCCTCTCCATGATCCCTCCTTTCCATACGTCCTCTCCATGATCCCTCCTTTCCATACGTCCTCTCCATGCCCTGTCCTTCTTCGTTCTCTTGAGTCCTATCCACTCTCTTCATCCTCCCTCGTAGTGTAGTGTATCCATCGCTCATTCCATCTCTCCTCCTGACATGCTCCCCTGCGTACTTCGTCTCCCTCTCCATCCCTCTCCATCCCTCTCCATCCCTCTCCATCCCTCTCGCTATCACTAGACCAGTGCGTTCTTTCAAACACTTACCCTTGATTCTTAAACATCGCGTGTTTCAAACCCGTTTGTTCCACAATAAGCAGATCTTTGGATTCCCTACAGGCCTTGGAGCCCTTATCATCCGGCGAGGTATTTATGTCCTTTTGTCCCATGTTCTTCATCTCGAATGCTTCGTTCTTCCCATACTTACGTGTCTTGCTTCTTATAAGCTTCTTTTTTTGTGCCTTTCTGCTCACATGCTTCTTCAGGCCTCTTTCTTCCCAAAACCCTTGGTGCTATTATCCGACTTCCGTTTACTATATCTCGTCCCTTCCCTCCCTCCGCTTCTGCATGACCACCTGTGCCTCTCTCCCAGATGCTGCTTTCATTCTTCGCAAGCCCTACTTCAGTGGAGGTGCGCGTTGAATGTGCACGACACAGTAACAATCTGACAGAGTGGCATGGCGACACTAGGAGCTAGCTAGCATAGTGAACTTGTGCCTCTCATCACATGCTGTGTATATGTAAAAAAAAAAAAAAAAAAAAAACACACACACTTTTTGTGCCTCTCATCACATGCTGTGTATATGTTTTTGAGAATTCTCAAAAAGCATACACTTGTGCCTCTCATCATCACATGCTGCTTCCATTCTTCGCAAGTCGCTCAGTCAAGTCGCATGGCAACTTGCTTTTGCCTCTCTCTCAAATGCTGTTTCCATTCTCTGCAAGCCCTATCTCAGTGGAGGTACGAGTTGCATGTGCTTGTTGGCATGGGCCGCATGCAGTAGCAGGAATGGTAGCAAGAATGTGATGACTGGGATGGTGCAATCGCATTGTGACATGTGGTGGTGGCGACATGTGGTAACATGAGATGTTGGTAACCCTTGGTAACATTTGTCCAACAAGTCAACCCTTCATAGAACCGAGCTGGTTTTTGAGAATTCTCAAAAGCACTTTTTCAACCTCTCTCCATTCTCCACATCCTCTCTCCATTCTCCACATCCTCTCTCCACTTCCCTGTCACAGGCACCGTGGCAGCAGTGTTTACAAACTCCGACTTTGTCTCTCTGCGCCCGTTATTGGAAGCACAGTGGGAGCACGGCACCCTGCCCTTCCTCCAGACCATCCCCACCCTTTAGTAAATTATTTCCCTCTCCTCTCTTCCCTCTTCTCACCCTACAGGCACCGTGGCAGCAGTTTTTGCAGACTCCGATTTTGTCTCTCTGCGCCCATCCATAGAAGCACAGTGGGAGGACGGCACCCTCCCCTTCCTCCAGCTAGCAGCAGAGCTCCCGCCAGGCCTCGCCCTGGTCTCCCGCCTCTCCTTCTCTGCCATCCAACGGTGAGCATTGTGCCCCTCCCCTCCTGGTGTTTGTTGCGAGTCTGTATTTTCGAGCCAGAGTGGGTGGGAGAATGGCACTCTTCTCTCCCCTTCCTCCAGCTAGCAGCAGGGCTCCTGCCAGGCTTCGCCCTGGTCTCCCGCCTCTCCTTCTCTGCCATCCAATGGTGAGCTGAGTTCTCGTCACGTCACCCAGTCTATGCCCCTTGATGCTTGTTACTAGCCTGTACTCGCGATTCATAGTGGGTGGGAGCACGGTACCTTGCCCTTCCTCCAACTGGCAGCAGAGCTCCCTCCGGGTCTCGCCCTGGTCTCGCGCCTCTCCTTCTCTCCCATTAAGCGGTGAGCATTGCGCTCCTTCCCTTCCTCCAGCTCGCAGCGGAGCTCCCGCCAGGCCTCGCCCTGGTCTCCTGCCTCTCCTTCTCTGCCATCCAACGGTGAGCGCCTACCACCCAAAACCTTTCTCCTAACCAGTTCTTACTCAGTACTGGCCTGTACTCTTGAAGCACAGTGGAGGGCGGCACGCTCCCCTTCCTCCAGCGTGCAGCAGAGCTCCCTCCTGGCATTGCCTTGGTCTATCATCTTTCCTTCTCCGCCATCCAACAGTCTTCGTCTGAAAACCAAAACTTGGTCACTTCTCTCCCCTCCATCCCTTTCTTCCTTGTCTCCTCTCTTGCCCTCCTCACCACCTCGCACCTCCTCTACCTCTGCCACTGCAACGCCCAGCCCGTCCGCACCGTGTACAGCTGCCACACAGCGCCGCTGCTGCTGCGGAGGCCTGAGACGCCTCTAAAGAGAGTGGCGAAAATCCCAGTCGCCGTTCACCTGTCTGAGAACTCCCTGCGTGCCGTCGCCCATAAGCTGACCAAGTCGACGTCCTGTTTATCGATGGTCAACTCGTCCGTACTGGCGGCTGGCAGGAAGTGAAAGGAGAGGTAGATGGAAAGGATCTCCTCAGTTCTGTATATGGTCTCGTAGCGGTTATTGCTCAGGGTCATCTCAGCCTGCTTTAATCGTGAGTTCCTAGCTTGTTTCATTCGTGATGAGGGCTCCTTCATCCCTTCTGTAAGGTAGTGCTTGTTATGTGTGGTGTAGGGCCCTCTCGGCCTATGCCAAATAGGAGCTTAGATTTATTCGTGTAAGAATGTACAGTCGTATAAGCACTAAAATGTGCCTTAGAGCTTGAAGCACGGGTTTGCAGTGCGACCTAGGGGATATGCGACAGATAATTCAAGCTCTAAAGCAAGTTTAGTGCTTATACGATTGTACATTCCTACACGAATAAATCCAAGTCCTTATTTGGCGTAGGCTGAGTGGGCCTCACACATAACAAGCTCTACGTTACAGAAGGGCTGAGAATTCCCTCATTACGAACGGAACAAGTAAAAAACTCGCGACAAAAGCAGGACGAGATGACACTGAGCAAAAACCGCTACAAGACCATATATAGAATCGAGGAGATCCTTCCCATCCCCCTCTCCTTTCACCTATCTAGTATTATATCATACTTCTGTTGTCTCCCCTTCCTCCCACCCCATCTAGTACCCACGTCTCCTCTCTTGCGCTCTTCACCGCCTCTCGCCTCCTCTCCCTGCATCACTCCAATGGCCAGCGCGTCTGGATTGTGTATGGAAGGGACAGGGCGCTGCTGCTGCTGAGGCCTGAGGCGCCTCACAGCACAGTGCCTGGGAGGGACAGAGCGCTGCTGCTGCTGAGTCTTGAGGCGTCTCAACAGTTGCTTTCCCCTCCATTCCTGTTGTCTCTCCAACCCCTTACAGCCACGTCTCGTCACTTGCTCTCTGCGAATTGAGAAGTCTCAGAAGGCAGTGCCTGGGAGGGATGGGGCCTTGCTGCTGCTGAGGCTTGAGACGTCTCAAAACACTCCCCCTCTTCATCCCCTCCTCTCCCCTATTTCACCCCTCCCTCTCCCCAACCTCTCCCCAAACCCTACAGCCACGTCTCCTCTCTCGCGCTCTTCACTGCCTCTCACCTCCTCTCCCTCTGCCACTCCAACGGGCAACGCGTCTGCATCGTGTACGGAAGGCTCAGTGCGCTGCTGCTGCGACTTGAGAAGAGTAAAGAGATGGATGGGCAGAGAAGGGGGGAGGAAGGAGAGGCGACGCGAAAGCAGCAGGGGGGAGTGGTGGCGTTTAATCTGAAGCGCAGCGATGGGTCGTGGGTGGGGCACAAGGAAGTTGAAAAGCTAGCAGCTATCCACAGCTTTCATCTCCGGGTAAGTCGTTGATTTCCCAGCGTACTACATGCTGCTCTCAGAAGCCGCAGCGATGGGTCGTGGGTGGGGCACGAGGAGGTTGAGAAGCTGGCAGCCATCCACAGCATTCATCTCCAGGTAAGTGGTGGCAGCACCAGAGGCATCTGCGGCAATTTTTGAGGCGCCTCAAAAAGCACCAGAGGCATCTGCAGCTGTTGCATGCTTACAAGCAAAGCAAAACTCTCAACCCAACGCAAACCACCCATCCTCCCCTTTTCTCCTCTCCTCAGACCGGCTGCTTCTGCAACCCTGGCGCCTGTGCCAAGCACTTGCGCCTCTCCCACGCCCACCTCCGCCAAAACTACGAGGCGGGGCATGTGTGTTGGGATGACAACGACGTGATTGCCGGGCGGCCAACTGGCGCCGTGCGAATCTCCTTTGGACACCTGTCAACCATTGATGATGTGGAGGTGAGTTTGGTGCTAACTGTTTGTTCATCCAATCTCCTTTGGACACCTGTCGACCATTGATGACATGGAGGCGAGCTGATTTGAGTGTGTGTTTTGTTTGTTCATTGATTCTCCTTTCGATTTTACATCTGTCGAGGATGACTGTTTACGTTGACCAGGAATTGTTTTCTGCCCGCATCACATCTCCCTCTTTTCCAACACAGATTCCTCTGCTGCCCAATGCAAACTCCTGAACCTTGCCTCTGCCCCAACGCAAACCCCCCACGCACACACCTGTTGTCCAACTGCTGCAGGCCTTCCTCTCCATCCAAACGTGCTTTGTGGAGCTTTGAGACCTCTCAAAGTGTTAAGGTGTCTCAAATTCCCAACGCAAACCTCTCACTCGCACCCGTTGTCCAAATGCTGCAGGCCTTCCTCGCCTTCATCCAAACATGCTTTGTGGAGCTGCCACGTCAGCACTCTCCACCTCAGCAAAGCCCACGTCACCACGGTCCACCTCAGCATGGCAACTCTTCTGCCTCTGCTGCTGCTGCTGCCACTACTGCTGCCACTGCTACTGCTTCCGCTTCTGCATCGTCTGTTACAGCCGCTACAGCCATTGTTGCTACTGTTGCTGCTGCTGCTGGGGCGAGGGGAAGCTGGATATAGGGCGTTTCACTTTTCAGTCGACTTTTGAGCCGACTTCTGAGTTGACTCAAAAGTCTGCTGCTGCTGTGGGCAAGTGGAAGCTGGATATAGGGCGTTTCACTAATGGAATAGCAAGCCATTCTGAGCATCTGGAGGAGCTTACACAATCGAATGTGACTGCACCAAGTGTGACTAATGCGAATCGTCCGCACGCAGATGTGCGTCTGCGGAGTGTGACAGTAGAGGGGCTGTTTGTGTATCCGATCAAGTCATGTGCTCCCATGCGAGTGGAAGCATGGCCGCTGGGACCCACGGGTAAGCCCTTGATACGTGGCTGGCATGGGCAATATATTATGTTATATTTTATTAAGCATGGCATGGTACGTTGTGGTATGGAGTGTCTTGTCTCATTATCGGCCCCTCGGGAACTCAGAATCCTGATCACCCCCACCCATGCCATGCCAACCCCATGCCATGCCAACCATACCATTCCCCATCCACCAGGGCTACTGCATTATCGGGAAGGACTCATTATCAACCCCTTGAGAACTCCTCCCAGAGCCAATAAACCATTCACCCCCCACCCTCATGCCATGCCAACCCCACGCCATGCCCTGCCAACCATGCCGTATGCCTCATCACTGTCACCAGGTCTGCTGCATCACCGAGAATGGCTCATCATTAACTCCTTGGGCACACCGTTGAGATCCAATATGCTGTGGCCCTCCCCCCATGGTGTCCCAACCGTAACCCATCCTGTGCCCCCCATGTCGCCCATGCCACCAGGTTTGCTGCATGACCGCGAGTGGCTCATCATCAACCCCTTGAGAACTCCTCTCTGCCCCAACATGCTGTGGTCCTCCCATGTTGTGTGTGCCCCCCCTCAATCACCCCTCCCATGTTGTGTGTGCCCCCCCTCAATCACCCCTCCCATGTTGTGTGTGCCCCCCCTCAATCACCCCTCCCATGTTGTCCCCCCTCAATCACCCCTCCCTTACCACCAGGTCTGCTGCATGACCGCGAGTGGCTCATTATCAACCCCTTGGGAACTCCATTGAGGCCCAACCGGGTGAGTTGTTTGCACTGCTGGCAGTGGCAACCCCTCTCTCATTAATGCCCCCACGCCCCAGCCATTTGCTTAGCAGTTCACTGCACTGTACCTCCTCCTGAGTGTCTCATCAGTTGCCCCATCCTCTTAAGAACTCCTCTTCTTAAACCCAACTGAGTGAGCAACAATTACCGGCAGCTGTAGCGTCCCCACTCCGTACGGCCCCCGCCCCGCCCCACCACATGCCCCTTATCGCGCTTCACCGCACCGGACCTCACTTCACCGCTCTTGGCCAGTCTTCACGCCCGCCTCTCTCGTTCCTGCTCTCTTCACCCTCTCCCCTTCATTTAAGCCACGGTTGCCCCTTCCCCTTCTCCCCCACACAACCAGGTTCCCTCTCTCTTCTGCCTCCGACCATCCATCAACCTCTCCTCACGCCTTTTCTCCATCCACCTGACTCGCCTATCCCTTTCCTCTCATCTCCTAGTCCATCTGCTTCTGCTCGTGCCCGATTTAAGTGAATTAAAAAAAAAATATATATATATATATATTATTATTATTATTATTATTATTATTATTATTATTATTATTATTATTATTATTATTATTATTATTATTATTATTATTATTATTATAATCCACGTTTCTTGTTTCCTTCCCTTCCCTCCCCCTCCCCACAATCAGGTCCCCTCCCTCTACCGCCTCCGACCCTCCATCGACCTCGCTTCACGCCTCCTCTCCATCCACCTCAGTCCCAAAGACTCTCCGCCTGCCCAGGCTCCCCTCCAATTGCCCATTGACACGTGGCCTGATGCCAGGCTGGACGGGGTGCGAGTGTGCGGTGACAGGTGCGTGACTGGGTACGGACGGCTATGGATGGGTGTGGTGTGGATGGGTACGGAGGGCTGTGTAGTGTAGGTTTGGTGTGTGTGTTATGTGGGTCAAGTTCAGGTGTCGCGCACCGACGCTCATTTTCTACCCAGGTTAGCTAGTGTAGGAGCACATGTGAATTCAAGCAAGTGACCTGCACCATTAACATGCCCCTCTCTCATGTCGCACGCATGCCCTTTTTTTCTCACTCACTCACTCACTCACTCACCCATTCCATCTCCTCCATTGTGTTGTCTCCCCTCGTCATCCACATCAGCGTCCATGTGACAGTGTACCCTGCTGACGTGGCAGCCTGGCTCTCCGCCGCCCTCGGCACGCCATGTCAGCTCGTGAGGCTCCTGCCGCACGCCCGCCAGCAGAAGAAGCTGCCAAGAAGCATCCTCGGCAATCAGGACAACACCAGAAACAATCAGATCACTGAAAATCGCTCCAGCAACGATGATTCTTCCCAATCTGCATCCCCCTCTTTCTCCCTCAAAGCCAAACCCTCCTCCTCCACCACCTCCTCCTCCTCATCTCTCTCCTCTTCGTCCTCGTCTCCCTCACTCTCTCTAGCCAATGAAGCTCAGTTACTAGTGGTCTCATCAGCCAGTCTGGCAGATCTGCAGAAGAGAGTGGAGCATGGAACAGTGGAAGGGGTGGTGGAAGGAGGAGAAGGGAGGAAAACGGAAGGGAGAACAGGAGTGGATGAGGCCTTTCAAACTGAGCAAACTGAGCAATTCAAAATGGGCTCAAACAAGAGTGGTTCCTCCTCGTCTCTAGGGTCTTATTCTGCCCCGCTTCCCTGCTGCCCGGCCGATTGGAGCCCGAGGCTCAGTAACCCTGCCGAACCTAATGGTCTGGGCTCAGGCTCGGGAATGGATCGAGGTGATCCGGCACAAGCAGTAGCAGCAGCTGCCACGTCAGCAGGGCTCCTTCATGCTGCTGACGTGGACAGAGATGTGGAGGCAGATGCCTCATGGGCATTGCGGTTTCGGCCCAACGTCGTGGTTGGTGGTGCTGACGTGGCGCCGTACGATGAGGACAGGTGGAAGCAGCTGGTTGGTCAAGACGTCTCCTTTGCGGTGAGCAGAGCTTGACGCTTCACCCAGTTCTCTGCAGACTATCTCACACATGCTGACGTTTGTCAACACACAAAAATAATCACAGTCCTTGTTTCTGCCGTTGTCCCTTTCAACATTCCTCCTTCCTTCCCCTCCTCGCCTCACCATTTTCTTTCCTTCAGTCCCTAGTTCCCTGCAGAAGGTGTGCCGTTATCAACACAGACCTGCCACAGCTGTAATATATCTCTCCCTCGTACCTCTTCCTTATTATAATCCCCTCCTTCCGCCCCCCTGTACCCCCATGCTCCCTCATCCTGCTTCCCCTTCAGTCCCTTGCTCCCTGCAGCAGGTGTGCCATCATCAATACAGACCCTGCAACTGGCCAATCATCAGCTCCGGAGCCTCTCCGGACCCTATCTGGTTACCGCAGGCAAAAGGCAAACATCAACTTTGGTGTCCTCTTTACAGTCAGGCTCCATCGAAAGCTCAACACAGAAACTAGTTTGTTGTACCCAGACTCGTTGGTGAATGTGGCAAATGAAGCAGGAGCGCCAGGAGATAGGACTAATGGAGGGCCATCGGTATCTGTCGGCCAAACTCTTGCAATCATGTATGGATGATATTTTCTTAATAGAAATATACGTGCTGGCAGGATCCCTGACACATAACCATTGAATCTGATTGGACAAGAATTTACATGAGGCTTAAACGGACAATACCCTTGTTTTGATAATGAAAATGGACATGTGAACCATCGCCGTTGACAATAGTCGTTTACTCAATCGAGGGAATAATTTTGTGTCTCAATCCGAACGAAATTACGAACCTGCTCGGGGCAAGGAAATCCGGCAGTGTGGGCTGGTGTTTCATCGCGATTGGGGGATCAGGTTGCTTTCGGGCTTGGGTGATGGGGTTCCTCCCTCCTGCCCGAACTGGAAGCTCGGAGCATTCCTGGGGGCTTGGCTCCACGTCAGCAGAAAATCCACGCCTGCGAATGGCATTTCTCGTGGTGGCACGCTTCGGATGCCGTCACCCATTCCCAATGACCACGTCACGCATTCAAGCTCGTCCTATGCGGGGAGTGTATGCCGCATTCGTACCGTGTATCTTTCCAGCAGCTAAGAGCCGGGTTTGCAATATTTGCTGACGTTTAGTTCGTACCGAGTATAGAGACCTGCAGTTGTTCTTTGGGATGGCATTAAGTTTCGAACTACAGCGTTTCAATCTTGCCACGTCTCGCCAAGATGCCAATGTAAACAGATCTCACAACCCAGATCTTTGAGTGTGCAGGGGAGTGCACTGGCCTTGACCCCATCTCTTCAAAACAAAGTCCCTACCCTCCTAAATTCTCCTCACGCTTCAATAGCCCTTTAGGAGACTGCGAGGTCTATCACTGGCACGTTCGTGAACAGCCAGTACCACTTCGGCTAAGAGAAAAGGAAGCTCTTCGAAGCCTCTCCCTGTTCACACGTGCCAGTCAGACGCCA
The DNA here is from genome assembly GCA_947470075.1 of Closterium sp. Yama58-4. Taxonomy (NCBI): domain Eukaryota; kingdom Viridiplantae; phylum Streptophyta; class Zygnematophyceae; order Desmidiales; family Closteriaceae; genus Closterium; species Closterium sp. Yama58-4. Next base: position 378,151 of record CANIUD010000911.1, on the reverse strand, counting down.
TGGCTCTCTCCCTGTGCGCGAAGACGAGCCTCGTCTCGGCCGCGGGCCTGCAGCAGCGCAGCGCTGCCCAGGAAAGAAGGCAGACCGGCGCCTCGCTCTCAGCGTCGCTCGCCCACTCAGCCGCTGCTCCGTCGTTCAAGGCTTTCGATGGCATGCGCGCTAACTCCGCCTCCTCCTCCGCCTCGTCCTTCCTGTCCGGCGCTAAGGTTGCTGCGCCTGTGGCCGCGGAGGCTCCGGCTGCTGCTGCTGCTGAGAAGGGTTTCACCCTGACCATTGTGGCGGGCAGGAACAGCAAGAAGCTTCAAGGAAGGAAGCTTCGCGTCGCCGGTGAGTAACGGTGAATTTGAGCCAATGAGCTCGAAATCGTGTTTTGTTGTGCACATTTCCGTGGATGCCGCTTTATACTTCACCAAAAATGAAATTCGTAACGAAACTATTGGATTCTATATTACCCTCCCCTCTGGCAACCACAATTTCCACGGCATTCTCCCGTCTACCTTGCACAATGCTTATTGTTCTTGTTTTGCGAACTAACAACTGGACTGGACCGTTGAATTTGTTTTTCTCTCCAGTTATTGGAGGCGGTCCGGCGGGAGGGTGCGCGGCGGAGACGCTGGCGGAGAACGGCATCGAGACGTTCCTCATCGAGCGCAAGCTCGACAACGCTAAGCCGTGCGGTGGCGCCATCCCCCTCTGCATGGTCGACGAGTTCCAGGTAACCCTTTTTCGCTAACTGTCGTGAAGTTTTGTTTTGCTCCTAGTGCCTAACCTCCGGGTTCTGATTTTCCAGAGTCTTCGAATCACGATTCCGTACGACAGCTTTAAATCCTTCGTCATTTCAACGGATCCGCTTCGCCATTGCTCCTTGCTGGTTCTGCAATCACGGAGCAAGTAATTCTGAAACGCCTCACAGAAAATGAAAACGCTTATCCTAATACTCTCGTACAGCTGTGTCTGGAGATCATCAAGAATCCCAGTGCTCGACGCGTTCCCAGCGCCTCACGAATTCCTATCCTCTCTTTCTCGTCCTCCCTTTCTCTCCCTTTTCTTTTTCCTCTCCTTTTCCTTTCCATTGTGGCAATTCCTGTGTCCCTGCAGCTCCCTCAGGACATCATCGACAGGCGTGTCACGAAGATGAAGATGATCTTGCCCTCCAACGTCGAGGTGTTTCCTCACATTTCTCTCTCCTTTCTTCGTCCTTTCCCTTGTTTTCTTCTTCCCTGCAGTTGCCTCAGGAGATCATCGACAGGCGCGTGACCAAGATGAAGATGATTTCGCCTTCCAACGTGGAGGTGGACGTTGGTCGCACGCTCGGCAAGGAGGAGTACATCGGCATGGTGCGCCGCGAGGTGCTCGACGCCTTCCTGCGCAACCGCGCCCAGTCGTACGGCGCGACGGTGATCAACGGGCTGTATCTGAGGATGGACGTGCCCAAGGACGACGACAGCCCCTACGTCATCCACTACTCCGACTACGCCGGTGACTCCAAGGTCCGTACGAGCCAGTCAGGAAAGGCTTTCGGATGTTCCCAGGTTTTATTGGAACCAGCTGTTTAGTTGGCTTGTGCGTGTCACTCGTAACCGCGTCGAAAACTAACGTGGTTGTTTGCTGACGTGTCTGTTTCAACATCTGTGATTGCTGTTCTGCCTTGCGATTGCTCAATGCAGGTCGGCGTGCCCAAGACTCTGGAGGTTGACGCCGTGATTGGCGCTGACGGCGCCAACAGCAGGGTGGCTAAGGACATTGACGCGGGTGACTACGACTACGCCATTGCGTTCCAGGTAAGCTCACAAGCTTCAGTCTTCCATGAATCTGTGTAATTTTTTTAGGCGCCTTTGAGGTGGGTGTATGTGGTCAATGACGTGCCCGTTGGACTATGACTCAACCTCGTCATACTGCTTGTACACCACAGGAGCGCATCCGCCTGCCCGGGGACAAGATGGCATATTACGAAGACCTGGCGGAGATGTATGTAGGCGACCTACCCTACCCAACCTACTCACTTTATCGCACCCTACTGTACCTTTCTCTACCGCACCCTACAGGAGCGCATCCGCCGTGAGGACAAGATGGCGTACTACGAGGACCTCGCCGAGATGTACGTGGGCGATGATGTGTCGCCCGGTGCCTCACTCCGCCCTTCCCGTACCCACCCTTCCCACCCTACTCACCCTGCCGCACCCTATTTTACCCTACTCTACCGCACTCAACAGGAGCGCATTCGCCTGCCGGAGGACAAGATGGCATACTATGAGGACCTCGCGGAGATGTATGTCGGCGATGACGTGTCGCCCGACTTCTACGGCTGGGTGTTCCCCAAGTGCGACCACGTGGCTGTGGGCACCGGCACCGTCATCAACAAGCCCGCCATCAAGCAGTACCAGACCGCCACCAGGTGAGCACGCGATGCTGTCAGTGGGTTACAGACGATTGGGGGTTATCAGCAGTGAGCTGACTTCTACGGTTGGGTGTTCTACCGGCACGGTCATCAGCAAGCCCGCCATCAAGCAGTACCAGACCGCCACCAGGTGCGTGCATGGAGATGCGTGTCGCTTCTTTTGTAGGTGGTTTTGAGGTGGTGTTTATTTGACTCTGAATGCGATTTCTGGGCACCGGCACCGCCATCAACAAGCCCGCCATCAAGCAGTACCAGACCGCCACCAGGTGCGTGCGTGGGTAAAAGATCCATGTGCAGGCACACCCCATTCCCACCTCCCCCCCCCCCCCATTGGTTCAGATGTCAGGCGCTCACAATCTCTTATCAACAGCACGCAATTGTCTGAGCATTCCTCTCCACACTCTCTATCGCTTTTCTCTGCCCCTCATCCGTGTGGAGGCTCAGCTCACCCCATCCCCGAGCACCCCCGCCCCTTCAGTTGACCTTTGAGGCTGCTCACATTCCTCTTTCTCCGGACTCCCAACCTCTTGTCATTGTCTCCCTTTGAATCAGGAACCGCGCCAAGGACAAAATTGAGGGTGGCAAGATCATCTGTGTGGAGGCTCACCCCATCCCCGAGCACCCGCGCCCCGTTTGGTTGTCATTCGCAGCTCCTCATATCCCGTATTCTTCGGACTATCCACCTCTTGTCCTGTCTTTTCCCCTCAGGAACCGCGCCAAGGACGCCCAAAATCGAGGGCGGCAAGATCATCCGTGTGGAGGCGCACCCCATCCCCGACTCGAGCACACCCGCCCCCGCCAGTCAACCTTTGAGGCATCTCACAACCTCGTTCTGTGCTCTCTCCACCTCTTGTCCCTGTCTTTTCTCCTCAGGAACCGCGCCAAGGACGCCCAAAATCGAGGGCGGCAAGATCATCCGTGTGGAGGCTCACCCCATCCCCGAGCACCCGCGCCCCCGCCGGACGTCCAACCGTGTGGCTCTGGTTGGCGATGCTGCCGGCTACGTCACCAAGTGCTCAGGCGAGGTGGGTTTCTGCTGCTACGGCGGTTGGGCTCGGCAATGTAGGTCTGAGAAGAGTATGCGCATTGTGAAAGAGACGCAAAGGCCCATTAGCCATACATCCTGTACCGCACTCCACACGCCATTGCACCATACTCCACCTCCCATTACACTCTCTTTAACCTCCGTAACCCCCCTTGGACGTGCCCATCTCCCCCTCTACCAATCATACCATGCCTGGAGCTAACACATAACACCACTCTTTCCCCCTGCTCACCCCCTGTGTCTCTCGAGGGTATCTACTTTGCGGCAAATCGGGGTGCATGGCAGCAGAGGCAATTGCAGAGGGGTCTGAGAAGGGCACGCGCATGATCAACGAGTTTTAAGGCCCCTTGTTGCACCCTTCCCGCTCTCTTTCAACCGCGCCCTACCTTGTGCTAACCCTTTGCACCGCTCTCCACTCCACTCTCCACGCCCCAGGGCATCTACTTTGCGGCCAAGTCGGGCCGCATGGCAGCGGAGGCGATCGCAGAGGGGTCTGAGAACGGCACGCGCATGATCAATGAGTCTGACCTGCGTGTGTACCTGGACAAGTGGGACAAGAAGTACTGGGCCACCTACAAGGTGAGGTCCTTCATTCATGCTCAGCTATTGTAAGAGCAACTTGGTGCGCTGTGAGTGAGTGCATGTTGAGTCACTTGCATGGTGAACGAGTCTGACCTGTATGTGTGTTCGGACAAGTGGGAAAAGAAGTACCGGGCCACCTACCAGGTTGAGATTGTCCTTCACACTCCCATTGCTGCATGAAAACTTGCTGCACGTTCAGATGTAGTGGCAGTAGCAACCACAGGAGGTTAGGGAGCAGGAGGAGATGCTTAAAGGGTGTTGCCTATCATGCATTTACATCTGTGTCTGGATCTACTTCTTTCCCTTCGTGTTTTCCATTCCAGGTGCTGGACATTCTCCAGAAGGTGTTTTACCGCTCCAACCCCGCTCGTGAGGCGTTTGTGGAAATGTGCGCGGACGACTACGTGCAGAAGATGACATTCGACAGCTACCTCTACAAGACAGTTGTGCCCGGCAACCCCCTTGATGACCTCAAGCTGGCTGTCAACACCATCGGCAGCCTGATTCGCGCGAACGCGCTCCGCAAGGTCGCTCTCGAGAAGGCCTAATTGTTGTGGCTGTTATGAGTAGTCTAGATGTGTATACTGGTTACATTACATTGTTGCATTTACATTAACTGTTGAGAATCACAAAATCCGGGAAAAGGGGGACCTACAGCAGTAGGGGGTCATGTATTCTAGGTCATGAACTGAGAGATTGAGAAATGGGGAACAATTGTGCTGAGTTGTGAGCAGCACATACAAGTCGCCAATATTCTGCACGGTTATGTTTTTCATTGTTGAAATCTGTAGGATATAAACAGAATATGGATATAAACAAAACGCCAATACTGTATCACTTTACCAGCAGCTCAATTGTCTTTTTACAAGTCGGAAAAAGAAACATGCTAAAATCGGATACCAGTGGTTTGTAAAACCTGTCGCCCGTCACACCTCCACTCAATCGTAGTCCACTTCAGCACAAGTGCCAAGACTGGCGCGCATGCGAAAGCATCTACGTCTGGACTAAGCCACTTCAGGCGCCTTCCCACTTGTGACCTGTCACACTCGTTTCGATCGAGCCGCCGCCAACGCAAGGAGCGCAAGGCATGTCTCTGACTGGAGGTCAATCACGCTTGCATGCAGCCTCGTCGAATCGCGCACGTTTCAACGAATCTTGCCAACGAATCGTAAATGGCTCGCATAGTATCAGAGATGTTCTTCACCCCGCCAAAACGTTCGCGAAAGAGCGCCGCAGCAGTCGTCGCAAGCACTGCTTGGCTCCCTGGCAGAGAGTTCAGAAAGACACGCGACGTGCGGGCGTCTCCGCAGCATGATGCTTCGGCATACCCGCTCCCCCTTTTTCGAACAGCGTTCTTAAGGACATTAGAACATGGAGGGTCCCGGAGCTTATGCGTCCCCTAGTACAGTCGCGCGTTCCTGAGCCTATGCGCCTGTTTTCCGTCGAAGCGCGAAACCCCAAGAATGGCCACCGCTACGCAGACTTCTCTTGAGGCGCCACAAAAGACGACTAGTCTGACTTCCGAGAGCCATGAATCATACGGCTCGTTTCAGGCAAGCCCTGAAACATCAGACCCAGGGCACTACAAGCATGATGGATGTTCAAGTTGAAAACGTTGAGCCTAGTGGTGGCTCCCGGACCGAAGCCGTCACGGTGCCTTTACTGCCAGCACCGGCAGTGACGGCGCCACCCTATGGCGCGTATTCGCAGGGGGGGTATTGTGAGTGGCACCCCGGCATCACGGGGTCTTCGGCATCAACGTGGCAGATGGGCCCCGGGGGGTCTTCGGAGTGGCACACGGGCCTGTGCAGCTTCTGCTACAACCACGATTCAGCGAGAGGCAATGATGGCAAAATCTGTACGTCCCGTCACTTGTTTCATGTTTTCTCAGTTCCTCCGTCCCCAATTACTGTTCTTTGCTTTTCCTACTCTGATTCCTTTCCTTGCCTTTGCTCCTTGATTCGTTGCCTTTCCTTGCCTTTGCTCTGTTCTTATCATTGCGTATGTCCTTCTCGTCCCATATCGCAGGCTGCCTGGGTTTGTTTTGCCCCTGTGTGCTATTCGGCATCAACCGGGAAATGCTGACAGGCAACCCGGAGTGCTGTGGCTGCTGCTGCATCTTCTTTCTCTTGGATTGTGTTGTGCAGTCCGCTGCGTCAAATGGGGTTCCTTATGCGTACTATCTGCTCCCGTTGTTCACATCGTTTACGCGAACAGAGATCAGAAACAGATACGGCGTTCAGGTGCGTTCTGCATGTGGTTTCACGAAATTTTATCACATTTGTGGTGGCTCTCACGAGGAACAATTGAAGGTTCAGGCATCAAACTACCGGATTTTTCTTCTTCTTTCTTCCAATGCTGAAGTTTACTTCAAAATAGAAGAAAAACGATGGCTGGCAGGCTCTCTGTTAATAACATATTCCGTGGGCCTGCTTTTGCTTTACAGAGTGAGGCGAAATACTGCTGCAGAGATCCGGATCCAGTCTGCGAGAGGGTGTGTGATTGCTGCATCCACACCTGGTGCCTAGAATGTGCTCTCTGCCAGGAGTCTCGTGAGCTTATGCGTAGAACAACTGCTGGAAAGGGAAGGTATCCCTTGGAGAAGCCTACTGTAGCTCCTCTGACACAGACAATGATAATGTAGCGTGTTTTCATGAGTTTGTGCGTCAAGAGTAAAGACGGTTTTGCATGCCAGTTAATTCCTTTGTGAGGGAAATGACACCTCTTTCACAAGTAGCTTACAGGGATTGTCTTGTCTGCATCCTGTGGTACAACTCGGGAGTGTACCAACCTCGTTTTACCAAGTTTCCTGCCTATGCAGGGTTCCCATTCCTATCTAGTGATGGTGGTGAGAACTCAATTCCGCTACGTGCTTCTGAGAGTAACATATGCAGGTAGGTATGGTACATTAATCTTACGGTATGTGCAAGGCATGGGTATTGAAAATGACACGTAGGTCAGTTAGGAGATTTTGCGCCCGAACATGTCCCCAATATTGTTTTTTTCAAAGTTGAAAACCTTCACCGGGATTTCTTGCTATACTTTTCTAGGCCTTCTAAACTGTCACAATAATAACTTACACCTGAGTTATTTGTTTATTTCGTCTAGTTGCAAGCGGGGCTTCTTGTGGTCTGTACAAATTCCACCTGTTGTACCCTCCCTCGACTATTCAACAGCCCGTTGTCCCCGCTGTCCGTCTCCGTCTCCCTTCCGTCTGTCACATTTTTGGTTCGGTTCGGACAGACAGGATTCCCTTCATTTCATGCTCCCCTGGGCAACCTCAAACCTTACTCCATCTGAGCGAAAAGCTATTGCATTGCAGCATAGGTTCTCAAACGTGACAATAGTGCCCTAGATTTCAAGCTCGTAGCTGTTAGGCGATTTTCCCTGTTTGGGTTTCCGCATCGTTGGAAAGTGTTAAGCATCGAGGCTTGCCCTAGAAGGTGTGCTGTTTTAGAACGTGTGTGTCTGCTGATAGCAACTTTAGGGTTTCTGGAGCAGTTGAAACAGGATGGCTGCTGTTGCAGCGAACAGCAATCTTCCGAGAAGAATAATCAAGGTAGAAATACAGTGGCAATTGCTTGACAGGATTATCGCAGTGCCATCATTGTTGTACTTACATCATTATTCGTTTTGCCATATCGTTTTCAGGAAACTCAACGGCTGTTGAGCGAGCCTGGTACGTGATTGCTTTGACGTCGCTTTCACATCGCTTTCTGTTTACTTGTTTAGCGTCCGTCTTCTAGGCTTGTCTAAATTTCTGACGCATGTACTTCGCGTGGCTGCAGCTCCGGGTATCAGTGCATCACCTTCGGAAGAAAACCTTCGTTATTTCAATGTGATGATATTGGGGCCCTCTCAGTCTCCTTATGAGGGTAAGCCGCTGCGTGGTCAAGTCCGTCTCTACTTAGATAGCAGTGCTTCAAAACTTTCATCTGAGGCGTCGTGGGGCTGTCACAGGTGGAATCTTCAAGCTCGAGTTGTTTCTACCCGAAGAGTATCCTATGGCTCCTCCGAAGGTACCTTTGATCTTCTTTCGCCTCTTGTATGTACCTTGCAGTTTTGATTGCTTATGCGCGTGTGAGAGTGGAATTTTGCAGGTTCGTTTTCTCACAAGAATCTACCATCCAAATATCGATAAGGTACGACCTGCTGGTTACATGTGCAAGAGCATCCGTTCATTTTATGCACGGAAAACTGATACCTTATCGTCCGCCCTTCCACAACAGCTTGGCCGCATCTGCTTGGATATTTTGAAGGACAAGTGGAGTCCAGCTCTTCAGATTCGAACAGTTCTTTTGAGGTGAGATGTTTTTTTCCAGCTGACAAGCATGTAGTACAACCGTTTTTTTTCTCGGATGCTGGTTGCTGAAGGCGCTCTTTATTCGACTATGCAGTATCCAAGCTCTGCTGAGTGCCCCAAACCCTGATGATCCGCTGGCTGACAATGTTGCCAAGCACTGGAAGTCGAACGAAGCAGAGGCAGTTGCAACAGGTAATTAGGCTGAATAGTCGTTTTCGTGTGTTGCCTTCGTAGTATCTACTGTACCTAATTTGTACTTGTGTTTGGTCTGCTAACGTGCAGCTAAAGAATGGACACAATTGTATGCTACTGGGGCCTGACGGCCAGCAGTTAAGAACATGCTGCAGGCCTGGTTGAGTGGATGGGGCTTCTGGTTTTTTCCATACATGGGACATGTCCATAACTGCTGGTGAAGACAAATCTGAGACGGTATTTACTGATAAGGTAGATTATATCTGAGACTAGAGGCGGAATTTCCATGTAAAATCGTAGGAAATCAAATCAATTCACCTTTCAAGTGAAAGTAGTGTGGATTGCAGAGAGATTCCACCAGAGTGTGAAACGGCAAAATGGCACAATCAAGGGTCTTTTTATTTACAATAACTAGTAGAAACCGGCTGTAATGCATCACATCATCAACCTGTACAAACCTGTACAACTGTACAAAGAGTCTGGTGCACACTACCGTAAGATTTTACCCCCACCACCTCCTCCCTTGCTATTCCTCAAGTAGGACAAAACCCCTTCCAGCATGGAGTGTAGTGCTGCTGATCCTCACAAGCTGAAGATTCTCCATAACCGCGCACTACATGCACCCATTTGCACCGCCTCATCACAACCCTGTTCATCCCATCCCAACAGCTGGGCCTGCAGCCATCTCTAATCCACCTCAACCACCAACAGCCTCAGCACCACCAATAGGCTCAAAATCTTCACTCATCCCAACCCCTGCCTGCATCTACCCCCCCTCCAACCCTATCTTGCTACTTCTCACTCAACCCTAATCCATCTCCTCACTCTTGGGACCCTTCTCATCATCCCCACCACCACCAGCAGCACCACCCATAACCCATCCCCACCATCTCTCCACCTCCTCCCCCCCACCCTGCTGGTACATGCGGGAGAAGATGGGAGGGCAGATTCCTTCCTCAAACTCGTCCACCCGCACCACCTACTCATCCACTCATTGCAACCCTTCTCCACCCACACTTCAACCTGCACCACCAATGATCAATCAACCTCCAGCCTAATCCACCTCCTCAATCTTGGGACCCTTCTCACCACTCCCACCACCACCACCAGGACCAGCACCGCCCATCGATTCATCACCACCCATCTCTCCACCTCCTGCCCCACCCTGCTGCTGATACATGCGGGAGAAGATGGGTGAGCAAATCCCCTCCAGCTCCTTCTGCTTGTCCTCGAATTCGTCCACCTCCGCCAGCTGGTTGTGGTCCAGCCACTCTACAGTGCTGGTAACCGCATCCTCCACCTTCTTCTTGTCCGCTGCTGGCAGCTTGGACCCCACGTTCTCATCCCTGCGCAGCCAAAGACAGGAAGTACAGAATCAAATCTCATGTCATCAGTCATTCTCCACCGTCTTGTTATCCGCCGGCGACTTGGGAGCCCACGCTCTCATCCCTGACCATAAATGAAACGAGGGGGAAAAGGTGAGAATACAGGGAAAATGAAAATACAAGTGTTTATCAAACACCAAGCACCAGACCGACCATCGTAAACACTGAAATTACCGGATGATGCTGTACTTGAGGTTCTCAAGACCATTTTTCGCCAAATGGTGTTGCGGATGTTGTACATGTAGTTCTCGAGAACATTCTTCGCTTCAACCTTCTTCTTCACCTGCTCGTCCTCATCCTTGTACCGCTCTGCTTGCTGCACCAACCGCTCTATCTCGCTTCTCCCTCCTTGCTCCCGACCAAACCACCCTCAGGAACTCACCAGATGGTGGTAACCAGCTTACTGCAAGGTAACCATCTCACCAGATGGTGGTAACCAGCTCACCACATGTGGTAACCAGACTCACCGGATGGTGTTTCTGATGTTGTAAGTATAGTTCTCAAGAGCATTCTTCGCTTCGACCTTCTTCTTCACCTGCTCGTCCTCCTCCTTGTACCGCTCTGCTTCCTGCACCAACCGCTCTATATCCTCCTTGCTCAGCCGCCCCTTGTCATTCGTGATCGTGATCTTATTCTTGTGCCCCGTCGTCTTATCCTCCGCACTGACGTTCAAAATCCCGTTCGCGTCAATATCAAAGGTCACATTAATCTGCGGGATCCCCCGTGGCGCCGGTGGAATCTCTGACAGCTCGAACTTCCCGAGGAGATTGTTATCCTTAGTCCGCGAGCGCTCCCCCTCGAACACCTGAATCAGCACCCCCGGCTGGTTGTCCGAAAACGTCGAGAAAACCTGCTCTTTCTTCGTCGGAATCGTGGTATTCCGCGGGATCAGCACCGTCATCACCCCTCCGGCCGTCTCGAGACCGAGGGAAAGCGGGGTCACATCGAGCAACAGCAAGTCTTGAACCCGCTCGCTGCCCTGTCCGGTGAGAATTGCTGCTTGCACGGCTGCGCCGTATGCGACGGCCTCGTCGGGATTGATGCTCTTGCAGAGGTCCTTCCCGTGAAAGAGGTCTTGCAGCAGCTGCTGCACCTTGGGAATGCGAGTCGAGCCACCCACCAATACGACATCATGAATCTGTGATTTGCTCAGCTTGGCGTCTGCAAGGCATTTTTCCACCGGCTCCATGCTCTGGTGTGCAGGGCAGGGGTGAAAGAGGGCAGAGCAGAAAGGGGAAAGGGGATGTCGTATGGATAAGCACATAAACCATGCAACATGCGACGGCCTTGTCGGGGTTGATGCTCTTGCAGAGCTCCTTCCCGTGGAAGAGGTCTTGCAGCAGCTGCTGCACCTTGGGGATGCGCGTAGAGCCACCAACTAAAACGACGTCATGGATTTGAGAATTGCTCAGCTTGGCATCAGCGAGGCATTTCTCAACTGGTTCTTCCATGCTCTGATGGACGGGGAGAAGCGGGAGGGGCAGAAGAAGCAGTGAGAAGTGGTGGGAAGTGCAGTGATGGCCTCGTCCGGGTTGATGCTCTTGCAGAGGTCCTTCCCATGGAACAGGTCTTGGAGTAGCTGCTTGGGGGAGGACAGGAAGGGGAAAGGGGGATGCGGGTGGAACCGCCAACGAGAAATACGTCATGGATCTGGGACTTGCTGAGCTTGGCATCGGAGAGACACTTTTCCACTGGCTCCATGCCCTGGTGTGTCAGGGGCGAAAGAGAGCAGTACAGAAGGGGGTAATTCCTTCCCGGTATTGGAGCAGCTGCTGCACCTTGGGATGCAGGTGGACCCGCCGACCAGAACGACATCGTGGATTTGAGATTTGCTGAGCTTGGCGTCTGCGAGGCATTTCTCCACCGGCTCCAAGCTCTGGTGGGGTGAGAGGGTTGGGAGCAGGAGAAGCAGGAGATTGGTAAAGAGAGAGGGCGCGGGTGGAACCGCATCCTCTCTCTGGTCGATCTCGATGGTCATCTGTGCCATGGAGGAGAGGAGTGGGTGCGCTTGCCTATCTATCTTACCTCGCTATTCCACTGAGATGCTTCCCAGTAATGGTGCTGTAGATATCAATCCCGTTGTAGACAGACTTGACCTCAATGGTCGTCTGCGCCGTGGAGGAGAGGTTGCGCTTGGCCCTCACACAGGGAGCGAGGGGATGGGCAAGGCTTTCCCAGGGAATAGAGGGGTTGAGCTTGCATTGCATCGAGTGTTGACTGGTAACCAGGATACGTACCTTCCGGAACAGGTCCATGTTCAATTCTTCAAAGCGCGCCCGGGTGATGGTGCTGTAAAAGTCAATTCCTTCGTACAGCGAATCAATCTCGATGGTGGTCTGCGCCGTGGAGGATAGGGTGCGCTTGGCCCGCTCGCAGGCCGTTTTAAGACGGCGGATGGCGCGCGGATTACTGCTCATGTCCTTCTTGTGCTTGCGCTTGAACTCCTGAGGGAACAAACATGAGAGAGCAGCGGCGGAAAGGGAGGAGCAGGGGGGATAAGGGATGAGCGTGAGTTAGGGGATTGCTGGTGACGTCCTTCTTGTGCTTGCGCTTGAACTCCTGATGGTGGTGGGGAACGAGGGCAAAGGTAGTGCGAAAGTGAGCACGCAGAGAGGAAGCAGGATGCAGTCCAATCCATCCAAGTAATTCAAAAGCGTGAGCTGACAAGCCGATTGTCGAAGTCCTCCCCTCCCCAGAAAGTATCTCCGTCATCATCTTCACCTCAAAAATCCCCTCCTCTTGTGCTACTAGCACTTGGAATTCTCTATCTCCTGCAAAACCCCCCTCACCTGCAAAACCCCCCTCACCTGCAAAACCCCCCTCACCTGCAAGCCCCCCCTCACCTGCAAGCCCCCCCTCACCTGCACAACGAAGCTGACCAGCCGGTTGACGAAGTCCTCCCCTCCCAAGCGAGTATCCCCTGCCGTCGCCTTCACCTCAAAAATCCCCTCCTCCTGTGCTACTAGCCCCTGCAATTCGACTTATGAGTCGACTCAAAAGTCATCCCCTCCTCCTGTGCTACTAGCCCCTGCAATTCTCTCTCACCCGGGAATCCCCACCCACCTGCAAGCCTCCACCGCGTATCCCCCGCCAATGCCTTCACCTCCAATATCCCCTGCTCCTGTGCTACTACCACCATATGCAACCTTCATTCACTCACCTGCACGAAGAAGCTGACAAGCCGGTTGTCAAAATCCTCCCCTCCCAAGTGCGAATCCCCCGCCGATGCCTTCCCCTCCAACATCCCCTCCTCGATACTCAGATTCGACACATCAAACGCCCCGCCGCCCAGATTGAAAATCAGCATGTTATTCTCGCCCTTCCGGCTAGCCTCTGCGAATCTCCCTCACATGCATCCCCTCCCTCACATGCATCCCCTCCCTCACATGCATCCCCTCCCTCACCTGCAAACCCCTGTCGCCTGCAAACTCCCCCTCACCTGTACAAAGAAGCTGACGAGTCGGTTGTCAAAGTCCTCCCCTCCCAAATGAGTATCCCCCGCCCTTAAGACTCGCCCCTGCGTTCTCTCACCTGCAAACCCCCCCTCACCTGTACAAAGAAGCTGACCAGCCGGTTGTCAAAGTCCTCCCCTCCCAAGTGTGTATCCCCCGCTGTCGCCTTAACCTCGAAAATCCCCTCCTCGATACTCAGAATCGACACGTCAAACGTCCCGCCGCCCAGGTCGAAAATCAGTACATTGTTCTCGCCCTTTCGGCTCGCCTTCTTATCCAACCCGTACGCGATAGCCGCCGCCGTCGGCTCGTTGATTATCCTCATTACATTCAGCCCCGCTATAACTCCTGCGTCTTTCGTCGCCTGCCGCTGCGAGTCGTTGAAATAGGCCGGGACCGTAACCACCGCATCTTTAATCTTCTTCCCGAGAAACGTTTCGGCAATTTCTTTCATCTTGGTGAGAACCATCGAGGAAACTTCCTCCGGAGCGAATTGCTTGCGCTCGCCCTTGTACTGTACTTCTATCATGGGTTTATCTCCGGGACCGGAAAAGACCTTGAAGGGCCAGTGCTTCATGTCGGCCTGGACTGTAGGGTCCGAGAAACGCCGCCCGATGAGCCGCTTGGCATCTGAAGAGCAAGAGTAGAAGGAAGAGGAGGAGTAGGGGTGAGAGAGGCAAGGCAGGAACGGGGGAGTGGGAGAGAGAGAAGGGGGGGAGACAGCTAGAAGAGATGCGAGGTGAGGAGGAAGGAAAGAGGGTACTAGGTCACCTCAGTACTGCCTGTTAACCCCCTTGATTTGAATCATGGGTTTCTCCCCTGGAAAAGAGGGATGAGGAGGGAGGAAGAAGCATCAGTCATATGAACAAGTACGAACACAAATACGAGAACACAAACAAGTGAATCAATAAGGCTGCTCTGAGCGTCTCAGTTCAAAATACCCAACCAGTTACCACCACACTGCACAAACAAAAAGCTGACAAAACATAATCACACTCATCAGAGGTCAACAATCACGACTACCACTAAGCATTACACTTACCGAAAACCGTGTTGGTGGGATTCATAGCCACTTGGTTCTTAGCAGCATCGCCAATCAACCGCTCAGTGTCAGTGAATGCTACAAACGAGGGCGTGGTGCGGTTGCCCTGGTCATTCGCTATAATCTCAACCCGGTCATGCTGCCACACGCCCACGCAGCTGTACGTTGTGCCTAAATCGATGCCTATGGCCGTCTCGCCGCTCCCAGGCATGATGGCGTGACTGTACCGAGCGGACCGGGGCAAAACGGACGGACGGAAGTCACTTGATGCTACGAACGGAGCTGCTAGTAACGGAGATCAGAAGAGCAGCGCACTATTACGCTACGGGCGATTGTTCTCCGGAATAGTGGAGTGCGAAAAACGGTCGAGAGAGCAACAAAGGTCCCGAGAGCGGAGAGATAAGCAGCAAGCGAAGCTCCCGTAGTTACGCAAGAATCAGCCACGAAAGAACGAGTTTCGCCAGCGAACGAGTATGCACGACACAGATAGAGAGAGGGAGGAAGAGAGGACCCTGGTCACACGAATCGCGCTAGGGATCTCGTGACTCGGGCAAGCAATCTCGCGACTCGGGCTAGCAATCTCGCGGCGAGCTATCTCCCTCGAAATCAAGAAGCCTCTCGAAGAAGGTTAAAAAAAATGCTGCATGCCATTGCGAAGATCACGAAAGGTCAGCAGCTTTCCGCGTCGCGCCGCTTGCGAACGAATCACGGTGGTGCCGTGGGATCGAGAAGGTTCGCAATGGACGGTCCATTGCGATGCTTTATCCTTCCGGAGGTATGTTGAAACCTCGTGCAGCGAAAACGATAGTTCGCGCGTCGACGGCGTTCGGAAACGTCGTGCTCGAGACGAATGCCGTCGGGATTTTTCGCGAAGCTTCCAGCGAGCCATTTTCGACCGGCGCTTCGTGGCCAGTGCATGCATGCGTGATAAGCATATGCCCTGGCAGCTCTATCAAAACGAAAAATGACAGCCTCCCACGTGGCGACGTGTCGTAAGAAGACGCATTACAAGAGTGGCTTCGAGTCGAGTCGGTAAAGGCTTTCGCATGCGCAGCAGTCTATGGAGCAGTGGTGACGCGGTCTACGGAATTAGCACCCCACAATGCAAGGCGAAACACAAGTACCCGATTTTATCATGTTTCACTACTGGTAATGGTGTTTGTGTTACCCACGTAAAGCTGCTGAGTAGGAGTTCAGAAAAAATAGAAAGATGTGCTGGCAACAAAAAGGAAGGAGCTAATGATGTGCTGCATCTCACCAATCTGTGGTACGGACATCCAAACGCACAACAGTTTTTCCACCACCAGCCCACACCTAATTGGCTAATCAAAATGATGACCCAATAAGCACTGATATTGCTGAAGCCAGCTCAAATGCAGGCAATAAGTTACAAGAACTACTACAGATACGTGCCCATAGTCAAGCAAGAAATTATGAGGGCAAAACATGCTAGCCTGTCATTGTCTGTGTCAAAGGAGCTACAGTAGGCTTTTCCAGAGGATACCTTCCCTTTCCAGCAGTCGTTCTACGCATAAGCTCGCGAGACTCCTGGCAAAGAGCACACCCCAGGCAATAGGTGTGGATGAGGCAATCACACACCCTCTCGAAGACTGGGTGCGGATCCCTGCATACCAATTTCGCCTCACTCTGTAAAGCAAAACGCAGGACCAAGGGAGAGAGAGGAAACCAAAGCCGTCAACATGTAAAAGAAGTGTTGTAAAAGGTGGTTTGATGCCTGAACCAAAAAACGTTTTCCTGTGAGAGCCACCAGATATGTTAGGAAAATAATGTTGTGCTGAAACCACACAAGATACGCACCTGAAGGCCATATCTGTTCCTGATCGCTGTTCGTGTAGGCGACGTGAACAACGGGAACAGATAGATCACAGCAGGATACCCATTTGTCATGTTGGCAACGGTCTCCACAGCAAAATTCAGAAGAAAGAAGCTGCAGCAGCAGCGACAGAACTCGTTCTCGTCGCCTGTCAGCATTTCCCGGTTAATGCCGAATAGCACACACGGGCAAAAACAACCCAGGCAACCTGGCATGGGAAGAGAAGGAGATACGCATAAGAAAAAAGCAGCGAAACCAAGGAGCGAAAGTGATCGAGAAAGGAAACAGATAAGGAAAAAAAAATGACATCGGCGGCTGGACGGATCGAGGGAACGACGATTTTGTGTATGAAATACCAATGAATGATTTCATGAGACAAGGTGACGGGACATACAGATTTTGCAATCGTTGCCGCTCGCTGGGTCGGCGTTGTCGAAGTCGCACAGGCCCGTGTGTGCCACACTGGCCCCATTGACCTCCCGTGCGAACACTCGCCATGATCTAGTGGCGCCGTCACTGGCGGTGCTGACAGTATCGGTGCTGGCAGTAGAGGCACCGTGACGGCTTCGGGGTCACCACCATCACGTGCAGCGTGTTCAACATCTTTACCATTCTCGTTGTTACCTGATTCTGAGGCTTCATGCCCTGCCTGAAACGAGGTGTAAGGTTCATGGCTCTCGGAAGTCAGACTGGTCGTCTGCGTAACGACACCCATTCTTGAGCTTTACGCGCAGCCCCTATACGGAAAACAGGCGCAAAGCATCGGCACAAGTTGCAAAACATTTACTGTCGTGATAAATACTGCAGCGAAGCCCCTACGACGATCCGGGCTTGGGGGGGTGTGGTGAGGAAGAATGGTCCTGTCCCGAGCCCCGCAACTGAGCCCCACACAGTGATGGGATCACGCGGACGCTGCTTACGGCGTCGTTGTCGCCCGCGGAACGCCCAGCAATACAGTACAAATTGCGAGAAAGCAGATCGTACAGCGATATCCGCGGTAATGCCGCCTTTCACCAGCCCTCCCAAATCGCTGTACGATCTTACAAATTGTTCATCTGTACGACTGGGAGGGCTGATGAAAGGTTGTGAGGTTGCGCCAGATGGAGAGGTAAGTAACTCTCCCTCCTTGTCAGCGGGTTATCGCTGTAAAGTGGCATATTTTCTGGAGCAACTTATCAACAGTGGCGCGCAAACAGTGCTAGGATCCAGTGCACACGTAACAAGGCTGGGGGTGCTGGCACCGCTGGGCAGATAGAAACCTCTTGTCGCATGTTTTGGAGCTCTCTAGGGTTTAAACTCGGTATAGGGTCGTGGAAAACAACGGTAGGCTTTAAATCGACTAGAGATGTACACATACCCTAAGATATTATGTATAAACTCACAATGTTCCCCCAACGAAACCCCCAACTTAATCCTCTCTTTACACTAACCCACATTGCCCCTCTACATTTCCCATTAGAGAGAGCTCGAGCTAGAACAGTTTCTGGTATTTCCGGCATTTAGATCTTACCCAGCAGCTACTCTGGTAGCGACTTCATCTGCTCACAGCATATCAGCCACAGCTTCCTGATGCGATTGAAGCAGGCAAATCTCTTAGCAGGCAAAAAAAACTTTACCTCTTTATCTCCAAGGTCCTCAGCTCTAGCTTTCCGGTCAATCCCTTCTTGACCCTCACATTGAATAACCTTCAGGAGTGCAGAAAAGAACAAGGTTCTCAGCTTTGACGTGCAGGAAGAGAGGCATTTTAGAATCCTGGAAGACTTAAAAAGCGGGTTGCAGGATTTAAAAAATTTGAGGATGAAATGACAGGACTTGGCATTGGTGGGATCGGGTATTTGCGGCAGGGCCCATCCACCTTCAGGAATGCCAGGTTCGAGTGCATGGTCAACCCTCCTGCTCGATTCCCCGAGCCGGGTTCAGTCCTCCAGCCTGTACAACAGGTTCGGCAGAGCCCCGATCTCAGTGGTGGAGTGTATGGCTTGGAAGACCCTCAAGTTTGGAAAGAGGCAATCCGAGCCTGGGACTGGCAGACAGTCAACATTCACCAGTTTGAGGTGTGTGATTGTAGGGGAGGCCCAGTGGGATAGGCTCCGCTCGCTAAAGTGACGTCCGTGCAGAGTCAATGACTCTAGAGCAGGAGGGAGAAACGACTGAAGGGTCTGGGCTTGGCTTTGACCATGTTGACCCTGCTGGCCTTGTTGACTTTGACTCTGTTGACCCTGCTGACCCTGCTGACCCTGTTGACTCTGTTGGCTCTGTTGGCTCTGTTGACCCTGCTGCTGGCCTTGTTGACTCTGTTGATCCAGCTGACCTTGCTGACCATGTTGACCCTGTTGGCTATGTTGACCCTGCTGCTGACCTTGCTGACCCTGTTGACCCTGTTGACCGAGTTGACATCCCTGACCCTGCAACAGCTGCTGCTGCTCCTGCTGTTGCTGCTGCTGCTGCTGCTGCCACGCCTCAAATACTTCCCAGTCCACCTCGGAAATACACAGGTCTTTCAAGCATGTCAGATGCCACAGCCCAACACCGAGCCTAAAGCTCAGGCTCGGAACAGCCTTGGGCATATGGAGCCGTATCAGGCTGGGCAGGTGCCTGAGGGATGGGGGATGGGTCCCCCATCGTGCCGCAGTGAGAGTCAACGAAGTCAACAGTTTCAAACCCGCAAAACGAGGTTCATCCAGAGTGCCATTCGTGAAATAAGGCTCGGCCAGATTTCCATCCTCCTCTTCGGTGCCCACAACGCTTGCTGCTGCGAGTTCTCTGCTGCTGTACAGATTCGTCTCTAGTTCCTCCAGCCGTTTTAGCCCCCATATAGAGTCTGGAAGCAATCCGATAAGGGAATCAGTGCTATGGAAGCTAAGGTTGCGGGGAATTCGCAAGCCGCAGCGGGGTACGCACGCCCTGAGGTTGAGAGACAGCTTCCGAAGCGAATGCTCCAAGCCAGAAAACAGGTCCGGGGAGAGGATCGGTGTTTCATGATGCGAAGAGACTAGAGAGTTTATGTGAAGCTCTTGTAACAATTGCAGTTGTGAAAACGGAGCAGAGGAGGCGAAAAACTTCTCGTTTGCGCTGGTGAGGTAAAGTTGAAGGGAACGGAGGTAAGGGAAGGTGGAAGCAAAGGAGGTGTGCGAGAATGAGTTGGAGAGGGGATGGTGTAGAGGGAGGGAGAGGTGGGATAGTAGCCGCTGTTGTTGCTGATGCTGCCGCTGCCGCTGATGCTTCGGGCCTGGAAGCGGTTCCGTGGGTAGGGGTAACTGTCTTGTTGCTCCTGTGGCCGCCGAACCTGCTGAGCCTCCTGAGCCGCCCGAGCTTTCCGAGCCTACCGAGCCTGCGGTCGCCTCGGATGAAGAAACTGCAGGCTCGGTGCCTGCCGCGGCTGGGGAAGGCGAAATTGCGGCTAACAAGTCTGGCAACTCGTCACTCGCTGCGAATCTAAGCATGTCCGTCGTTTGCACATGGAACGACCGGAGGCGCGGGCAGGAATCGAGAATATTGGCAAGGTGTTCGGTCAGGATGGAGTTAAACTCGCTAAGATGGGATCCGAACGAAAGGTCTTGGGAAAACAGGATCTGGATCCGGCAAATGCGCAGCGAGCGACACGTGGCAATGGCGGATAAAGCTTCACGCAGATCCTCGTCATGGAACGGACGTGTCTGGCCAGAAACCATTTTGACGAAGATGGGGATGTTGACGGACGTCAGGTTCGGAAACCGTCTAATCGAGGGAAAAACCATCGACGCGGTTTCCGCGCTAGAGATGCAAAAAATGCACATCACGAGAAGGAAATGTGTAACGCAGATCCAGAGAGAGCCTGCTGGGAAAACGGTCCCCAAGGTGGTGGTGTGGTGTGGTCTGTTTATGAAGGAAAGGCCTATACTAATTATACCGGGAAACTATATCCTAGATCCTTACTTTCAGATTTCTCTCATATTTACCCCCAGGTTTACTCGAAAGGTCCCACTTTCTGGGATTTGGCTCACGCGAGGCCCAAATTATGTTCAAAACTGGTCCTGTAGGGCTCAAATATTGACACGTGTCTATTTCACACCAACAATTTTTGACGGGGCAGAAAAACAATAATACCCCTGGGGAAACCAGGACACTTGTTCGGGAGGGATCAACCCTAAACACGGGAACCCGCCCGGTGTTTAGGGTTGATCCCTCCCGAAATGTATCCCGCGGGCAAAAATTAAACCCCTTGGCTTACGGCATGCCATTCGGGAGCATCAACCCTAAAATTTTAGGGTTGAGGCTCCCTCGGATGGCATCCCATCCGAGATGGTTTTAGTTTTTTTTTTTGCCCGCGATCTGCTTGCTGACTCGATTGCACTGCCTGCTTACGCAGGCAGTGCAATATATTACCCAAATTGTGTCCCGTTTCCCCAGGGGTATTATGTTTGGTTTGCCCCGTATAAAAAACCTTGCACGAAATCGACACGTGTCGTAATTTCTGCCCCGCAGGACCAGTTTTGAACATACTTTGGGCCTCGCGTGAGCAGAATTCCGCAAAGCTGGACTTTTCGGGTAAGTAAACTCGGGATCAAAATTGAGATATTTTTGAAACTGTGGAGCTGCGATGTACTTTCCCAATTATACCAGCAGGATCAGCAAGGGAAAATGATCAGCAGGAGCCTCAGGGGGGAGGGACCCGTGCGAAAGGGAGTTGGGTGGCGAACGGCTTGCCGCAGAAGCTTGGCGAAATTTCATGGGCTCGTTGCGAGTTGCAGTGGCGAAGAGTGACGAGCACTCGCTCTGTGAGTTGGTGCGACAATGTAACGTGTTGCGCAGGGGCCTTTCTCGGGATGGGACGGTTCGGATGACGCTAAGGGCGCGTGACTTTATACAGTGTTTTACAAAACTCGTTTTTTTAGTCGAACTTCTACCATTTGAACCTATGTCGACCTAGGCTCGACAATGTAGATTCATTTTGCTCGAGCCGCTGTTCCTCGCTTCACATGTATGACGAGGCACACAAGAGTTCGAGAATCGAAGTTAAACTTTAGACAGTAACTATCGAGTCGCGCTAAACTTTCGTAGGCTACCCTGTTGGGCGGCGCAGTTCGTGACCGTATCCGGCTTCAGTAACCTGCTACGATGGAAATCGTCAGTGTTGGAAAATTCGTGACGCTTCGTGCGTGCGACGAAGGACACACGATTGGATAAATGTAAATGCAGAAATTCGAATGCAGGTCGACTTCAGTTCAGTGTCCAGCTTCTTTCACACAGTTTAAACTAGTACACACGATTTCCAAACGAGTGGTTTTGCGACATTCACGAAACAGGTTACCAGCAAAAGTTCGACCTCTTTTTCGAACTTTACTGTATAAAGTCACGCGCCCTAAACCGCTCTATCATAGTTACAAGTTTACAACCAGAATGCACCACGAGTCACCACGGAACCAGTGCGAGGCGTGTAGTGTAGTGCAGTCAGTTGGGACGCACAGAGCCGTGGTGATTCGTGGTGCAGACGTTTTGTGAACGTTTGAAAACTATTCTGAACCTACTCGTGTCGAGCCATGTCCTGAACACCCGTCCAGCCTCATTCTACCATCTTACAGTTGGCCCCCCTGATTGTAAGTATCACGGAGAACTACATTGCATGAGTTATAAGTTAGTTCACGTCATTCTCTACACTCACAAATGCAAACGCCCGAGAAGATTGTTAAGTAGGTTACTAGCATATCCTAGGTCAATAATTTCAGTCTCACTTACATTGCAACGTAATTATATGACGTCACATCATGCCGATCTGTGCTCTCCTCTTCGCCGATGCTTCCTTACATACAACATTACGAGGCCGTATCCCAGCAGCAGTAATGGCATGGCAGCGTGATTGCCACGGTTATAAAAGTTTCACTCGCACCGCATCGGCTTGTCACATCATGCCCATCCTTGCTCTCCTCTCCTCCTCCCTTTCCTTCTTGTACTGCGTGCGTTGTCGATGCTTCCTCACACACAACACCACAAGGCAGTAACCAAGCAGCAGTAACGGAAGCGTAATCGCCACAGTTAAGCACGTAACAGTAGCGATTTGCTCGGGAGTAGGTGTAGAAGGTGGGGGAACAGGTGGAGCAGGAGGGAGAATTGCAGGAGGGCTGACAAGTCCACTCCAACCACCAGGGGGGAGGATGATAGAGGGGGAACCAGGGGATGGAGGTGGAGAGGTAGAGGGAGGAGGAGGGGAGGGGAGTGAGGGTGGGGAAGTGGGAGGGGGGGGAGAAGGTGGAGGAGAGACAGGGGGTGGTTTTGGAGGGGACGGTACAGGGGATGGTGGTGGTGATGGTGGTGGTGAGTCTGGTGGTGGGGGTTGAGGTGAAGGGGGAGGTGGCACGGGTGGTGAAGGTGGTACAGGTGGTGGTTCGGGCGGTCGGGGGGATCCCTTCGTCCGTCTAGCAAGGGTGAATTCCCCTAATCTGGAAGTCCGGCAGGTGAAATTCCTCGTGCCCTCGGGCTCAGAGGGGGACGGAGGCAGCTCCAGGGTAACTACCCCTCGGGTAATGGGTAACCCTTTCGAACTGATCCGGACGCACGCAAACCGCTCCCACAGCGAAAAAGGCGGCAGATACGAATCCCTCGACACAAGATTTATCGTGATCTTGTCCGAATTGATCCAATTGATCCCGCCAGCAGCAGTTCTTCTCGGGATCCGGACTCGCAAGGGGGAGTCAATCTTTAGCCCATCACTCGTTGAATACGCGTACATTTCGAGCCCGACTAAATCGCACGGATAAGTGTACCTCGGTGGCGGAGTTAACGGGTTACTGTAGTTGGGATAATTGAAATAAATTATCACCACAAGCGGCAGAGAAGTCGGGATTGTAAGCCCTGGAGGGAGGGAGAACTCTTGAAACTGCAATCCTTGTGCTACGACCACCGCTACAGGGAGAATGATGAGTTGAACCGATGAGTTAGTGGCAGGGGTGGGGGGGAGGGTAACGATGGTTCCCACTGTGCTGTTGCCGATCTGCTCCTCGGCTATTTTCTGTATCATTTTGGTGTAGATATCCATTCTTGTCCTCCATATAAGATCTTGTCCCACTAGTGTGTTTTCGTCGGTAGTACTGCCGCCGCCGCTGCTACCGTTATTTGCCACTGCTGCTGCTGCTGCCGCTGTTACTGTTACTGCTGCTGTTGCTTCCGCTGCTGCCGCTACTGGTGTCACTGCCACTGCTGCTGCTGCTATTACTGTTGCTTCCGGTAAGATCCCCACCTCCCATTCCACCTGCCTTGAGTTGCCCTGCGCGCTTCACAATCTCCTCCCTCCTGCTGTCTATCTCCTGCTGACTCGCAACACTCGCAATGCCGCCGCCGCCGCCGCCGCTGCTGCTGCTGCCACTGCTGCCACTGCTGCTGGTGTTGCTGGTGCTGGTGTTGCTGGTGCCGGTGCCACCGTTATTGTCACTCCCAGTTGAATCTCCCAGCCCAGTCCCACCTGCCCCACCCACGCTCTCCTGCCTGCTGCTGCCTACCTCCTGCTGACTGGCGACTCTCGCAGTGACACCACCCATTCTCATGTTACTCATCGTACTAGAGTCAGTACTCGTTATAAGCTGGTTATCAGGGTGGTGGAAGGGGCGTGTGGCTAAATACACTGAACTTGGACCCTGGCTTTCCGCACCCTCTTTCTCGAGCTCCCCTTGGTGACCGGCAATATCAGCTCCCCTCAACGCCATTCCGTTGAAATGCGGGTGGAAAGGACGTGAGGCCACATAAACTGAACTTGGAAACCGGTGCAGGTGCGTTGGTACTGACTCAGGTACTGTTTCCGAGCCTGATGGTGCTGCCGAGCCTGGTGACACCGCCGAGCCTGTTGAAGAAATAGAGTCAGGCAGCAGCCACGGAGGATACGCGTGCATGTCAACGCTTCTAGCCCCTGCTCCTACCCCTTCTCCTTCTGCTGCTGCTGTTCCTGCTCTCGCTCCTCCACCTGCTCCTGCTTTGGATACTGCTCCCGGTTTAAACACTGCTCCTTGAAAACCGGGCCCGTGCATTATAAGGGGCCCTGAGGGTGGGTGGTGACGACGAGGGCGATGCGTGTGGTAAGAGTGAGTGAGGGAGTGAGTGCGGGAGTCGACGAGGGAGTGAGTGAGAGAGTGAGGGAGGGAGTGAGCGAGGGAGTGAGCGGGTGATTCCGCGTGTGTTACAGGGGAAGTGGGTAACGAACTGAGTAAGAGGAGGAGGAACGGTAGGAGATTGGTAACCCGAATGAAGAATGGGCTTTTCCCATATGAGGTGAGTTGGCTCCCTGTCTTCCCTGCCTTGATGATTCTGCTACTTGTGCTCCTGACCTCTGGGTAAATAACCCGCTGGTTATCCTTCTGGTTACTCTTATGGTTACCTGGTAACCCTCTTTCTCTGGGGCCGTTACAACGAGGATGTCGTGAGCTTGTGTCGACCCCTTTCCCATGACCGCTGCTACAGCTGCTGCTGCAACCGCTGCTGCAGCCACTGCTACAGCCACTGGTGCACCCGCTGCTACAGCCGCTGCCCCTGCTACAGCCGTCACTGCCACTCCAGTGATTACCCGCCTGTATACCTAGTGACTCTCTGCCCCTGCAACAACTGCTACAGCCCCTGCTACAGCCGCTGCCCCTGCTACAGCCGTCAATGTCACTCCTCCAGTGGTTACCCGTCTGTACACCTCGTAGCTCTCTGCCCCTGCAACAATTGTGATGACACAATTCGCTTGTTGTACTGTTACGGCTGCTGAGGCGGCTGTTGTTGTAACTGGTTCCGTTACATGTGCCGTTACAACTGCACTTACCATTGCCGTTACAACTGTTTACGGTGGGGCTGGATCTGTAACTGTAGCTGCAACGACAGCTACAATGCCCCACGCTACAGCCGCTGTTGCATTCTGTGACGTCTCTGCTACAACTGCCACTGCTACAGCCGCAACTGCTGCTTTTACAACAGCTACAATGCCCCACGCTACAGCCGCTGCTGCATCCTGTGACGTCACTGCTACAGCCGCAACTGCTGCACGCCGTGACGTCTCTGCTACAGCCGCTGCTGCATTCTGTGCCGTCTCTGCTACATACGCTGCTGCATTCTGTGGCGTCTCTGCTACAACTGCCACTGCTACAGCCGCAACTGCTGCACGCCATGACGTCTCTGCTACAGCCGCTGTTGCATTCTGTGCCTCTGCTACAACTGCCACTACTACAGCCGCAACTGCTGCACGCCATGACGTCTCTGCAACAGCCGCTATTGCATTCTGTGCCCTGTCTGCTACAGACGCTGCTGCATTCTGTGGCGTCTCTGCTACAGCCACTACTCCAGCTACAAATCCCCACGCTACCGCTACAGTCACTACTCACGTGCGAGCTACAGTTTCGCAAAGCTTCTCCGTTGAGGTTATTCGACTGTGAGCTACAGTATCTACTGTGACTTAGTGTAGTTGAGCTACAGTTACACCGTCTATTGCAACATGTAAGGCGACTCTCTTCTTCATGTGCTAATACTACCGATTCACTATCCTGTTCTATGCAACGAAGCGGATGTTCTAATAACGAGTTGTGTTCGTGCTGCTCCCCCTCACTACCGCCAGGCAAGTAGTTTTCTTTTCCTCCTTTTCTCTTCGTTGCAGTTTCCCCCTGCCCACCCCCTTTCCGCCAACTCGTTCCGCCAGGTCCGCCATCCGCTTCCGCCAGTGCGCTTCCACTGCCCGCCGACGCGCTTCCGGCTTCCGCCAGTCTCCTCCGCCATCCGCCCGCTGAAGCTCTCCCCCTCTCTTCCGCCGACGCGCTTCGTGCTTGCGCCGCCGGCGCAGTCCGACGAACCGCCGCCGAAGACAGCAGAGACGAGGCGTCTGATTGAACGGTGCCCACGTGGCCTCCACACGTCACGTCTGGTTGCACGTGGTCTCCGCACGCCTCGTGTTCTGGTGAAGCCACGTGGCTTCTAGAAACGGCATGGCTGGTCACCCTTCGCTTCAGCTCCAGAATTAAAAACGATTCTGCTCCTTTCGATTTTTCCGCTGGCTTAATCTCCGTTATAGAGGCGTCCGGTTTGAACTCCTTAGGCTCATCCTCTCCTGTTTCTATCCGCCGCTTTATTCCCCTCCTATTCGCGCTCGACGTCATCGCCGATATAGTCTCGTCTGAGTTCCACATAACGGGACGTTCCCTTCTGCCGTTGTCGTCTCCGTCGGCTATTCTCTTCTGACATTCCTACTCGAGGTCAACTGGAATCTATTTCTGCTACAAATGAGGTAAATATTCCGGGTAAATATCCGTAGTCTATATTTCATAGTTAGATACGTACGTACCCCAACTATTGACGGCACGTCTACGTTGTCGTCCTCTGCTTGTCTGTCGTCGACTCGGCTATTCAAATAAAAACAAGCTAACTGGAAACTACCCTCCTCCTTGTCAACACCAAGCTATTACTGCCTTGGGTGAATGCGAGTAGAAGTGAAGCTACGAGCGAGTCAGAGTGTGTTTTCAGTCGACTCTGTGTCTACGAGTAAAAGTGAAGCTACGAGCGAGTCAGAGTGTGTTTTGAGTCGACTCTGTGACTACGAGTAGAAGTGAAGCTATGAGCGAGTCAGAGGAGGAAGAAACGGGTAAGGCTGGGCACGTGGAACGCGGCGCGAGTAAGGCTGCGGTAGAGCCTGAGGGAGCCGAGAGAGAGAAGGATATGGAGTAGCCCTCAAAGTGCGGATAAAAATGTTACACACAAACAGATGCTTGCTAGCCAAGCAGGAAAATGTCGACACTCGGGTCTGAAAGCTGAGAGGAGTGTGCTAAGGGCGTGTTACATTTTTTAAATCATGAAAACATCCAGACGATCGTCCGGAAATCGTTCGGATACCAGATTCTGGACGGTCCGAGTCCAGCGTCCGGACTGAGCCTCGTCCGCACGCTGTTTCTGATACTACTTCATATCAGCAAGAATCAAAGTATTTGCGAATATGTAACCATTTATACGACGCTTTTGCGACCTAGGTAACAATCAGGCGACTCGGAAACTTGGATTCGTGTGCCAGTGAAATCGCGTTACTGTTACGTCCGTCCATTTATCGAGCGGTAATAGTCCGGGCGACTTGGGATGGCAAATCATGCAAAATGTTCTGCCCGAGGTCCGATCATTCACGACGTCGCCGCGGTGCTTGCGAGCTTGTAAACGAGTTTTCGCGAAACAGGTAACCAAAAAAATGTCCGGACGGAGGCCCGTCCGGACCGGCGAGAGTTAAAAATGTAACACGCCCTAAAGAGAGGCAGGGCGAGACGAAGCTGGAGGGTTCGGGTGGACTTCCGTGGTGAGGGACGGAACGGAATGAAGCAGGGAAGGGAAAAGCTGGACAGAAAAAAGGCGCGAAGCTTGACGGGGAGGTGTGCAAGTGGGAGGGGGAAAGAGCGAGAGGCAGAGAGAAACGAGGAGCAACAAGTGGGGAGGAGGGAGGAGCAGAGAGAGTTGAGAGGTTCCCCAGCCAACGGGAAGGCTGGCTGGTTCATGATAATTTCAGGTGGAATGTTGCGGTGATGTTTGACTGGGAACAAAAGGGGAGTGGAGAGGTTATCAGAACAGAAATGAAGAATCTAGGAAGGGATTCGAATCGGTGAACTTTGGGGTAAGAAGGGGTTATTCCTCTCCGCACCGCATTAGCCGTTGCCATGGCGGGAGGATGGGGTCGAACTGGAGAGTGGCAAGGCAGTATTCAGACAGAGCTGAGAGGGCTACCTGGAACTGCATCGGATTCCCATTTACAACAACCATAACCTGAAATTGCATCAGATATTGTAAGGTTTAGGACAAATCAGAACTTCATTAGGGAGACTGAATGGAAACGCGCATTGAGCCCGAACCATGGTTGAGGTGAGGAATCAACCAATCAATATCGTCAGAATGGTCGCGACGGCGGAGATCGGTGGCGGCTCCAGAACGTGCTCCCATGTGCTCGCCCCCTGGTGATGTGAGCCTAGCGAAAACATGGAAAAAGTGTAGGCTGATCTGGCGGGCCAAACACAATACGTATACAGAGAAGTGGAATTCATAAAGTCAGCGACAAATTTTA
Source organism: Closterium sp. Yama58-4 (assembly GCA_947470075.1). NCBI lineage: Eukaryota > Viridiplantae > Streptophyta > Zygnematophyceae > Desmidiales > Closteriaceae > Closterium > Closterium sp. Yama58-4. The sequence goes on along the minus strand of CANIUD010000911.1, from coordinate 349,896 downwards.
CAGACGAGGAGTTGTATGTTGTAACGGAGAATTTTGTAAACCATCGGCCCTCAGATTTCAACGAGCACAATCACTTCGACAATTTCAAGGGTTGTGTTCTGCAGCAGCGAACATCCACAGAACTAGGAACCCTTTTGTACTCGCTGATTTTGTGTTCATCTTCGCGTTTGTGATATAGTGCTGATGCCTCTTTGAACATCACAGTAACTCTTTTCTAGTCGCTCAATACAATATCTTAGTCTGCGGCAGCTCGCGTATACTTCATCGCGTCTATGGAGTCTGAACCCGACCCTGTGCCCGAGACCGCAAAGGTTTCTCCGGCAAAAGTAGCAGGAGCAACAGAAGCAGGGGAACCAGCAACATCCACTTCGCAGTTGGTTGAAATGCGAGCGCCAGGAGCGGCTGCAAGCGCCGTAGAGACGGTAACGGACGGTAACGCTTCTGTTCCTGACGAAAAGCCGACAATATCAGTGAAATCTGGTGCCGCCAGTGAATCCCAGGCGTTGGCTTCTCATTCGACCCAAAGGTCGCCTTTGAAATCAAGTGCCGTGGGTGGTTTGTCCTCGGCGGCTTTTCAACCAACTGAAGGGTCACCGTTAAAATCAGGAAACGTGGGTGGAGTAACATTAGGTGAGATAATAGACTTGGGTTCACTTCCGCCGTCGCACACACCCGAACCTGATCGCGAAACCCTAGCGGAGGCTCCGGAGGCTCCGGACCTGAGGTTCGGGAGCAAGGGTCGGAGGTGCGGGTTGAGGCGGGCGAGCAGCGGACGGTCTGGTGGCGATCTTGCTACAGCGGCTACAGCCGCTACAGTTGCTACAGCCGCTACAGCTGCTACAGCCTCTACAGTTGTTACAGCCGCTAGTGCTGACGTGGATGGGAGAATCTGCACGGAAAAAAATGGCGAGTTTGAGGAGGAGAGGAAGGAGGAAGAGGAGGAAGGGGAGCAGGAAGAGGAGGAAAGGGAGGAGCTTAATGCGGGAATGCGGGGGAAGGATGAGAAGGAGGAGAAGAGGGAGGAGGGAGAGGAGGACAGGGAGGAGGAGAGGAAGGAAGAAAAGAAGGAAAAAAAGGAGGAAACAAAAGATGGTGCAATGAAGGGTACAGAGAATCGTGCAATAAAGGGTATAGTGGTCGATGTTGCAGATGTGAGAGGGAATGCTGCTGCTACAGCATTGGCCGAATCAGCAACTGCTGCAAGGTGCAGAGGCATGGGCGTGAGTGTGAGTGCGAGTGCGACAGTGAGTGTGAGTGTTGGGAGGAATGGAAGGGATGAGGGAGGGGAGGAAGCAGTTAAGGGGATGGTGGAGGGGAAAGCAACAAGCGAAATGGGAGGAGAACGAGCAAGTGGGAAAGCAGGTGAAGAGGCAAAGGAAGCAGAGGAGGGGAAAGCAACAAGCGAGGGGGGAGGAGAAAGAGCAGGGGGGAACGCTGCTGAAAGGGGAGAGTTGGCGGAGGAGAGAAATGGAGTGGGGGAGGAGCAGGGGGGAGCAGGCGGAGGAGGGAGAGTAGAAAAAATGGAGAGAGAGGGAGCAGGAGAGAAGGAAGTGCGGGCGGTTAAAAGGGAATGTTTGGCGGAGGAGAGAAAGGGAGTGGGGGAGAAGCAGGGGGGAGCAGGCGGAGGGGGGAGACTGGACGAATTAGAGGGAGAGGGAGCAGAAGAGGAAGTGCGGGCAGTTGCAGGGCAGGAGGGTGCAGAGGAAAGGAAAGTAAGTGCTGAAGGGGAAGAGAAGGAAAGAGAGGGAGCAGATGGAAGAGGAGAGGGAGCAGATGGAAGAGGAGAGGGAGCTGATGGAAGAGGAGAGGGAGCAGATGGAAGAGGAGAGGGAGCAGATGGAAGAGGAGAGGGAGCAGATGGAAGAGGAGAGGGAGCAGATGGAAGAGGAGAGGGAGCAGATGGAAGAGGAGAGGGAGCAGATGGAAGAGGAGAGGGAGCAGATGGAGCAGAGATAGGCGCAGAGGAAGCAGATGGAGGAGAGACAGGAGAGGGGGCAGAGGGAGGAGCAGAGGAAGCAGAAGAAGGAGGAGAGGGAACAGGGGGAATGGAACAGGGAGGTGGGGAAGGAGAGGGGGGAGGCGGGGTAGCGGAAGGAGGAGAGGGGGGAGGAGGAGGAGCGGAGGAAGGAAGGAGAACCCGACCGCAAAGGCAGAAGAGGAAGAGGGGGTTGGGGGGAGATGATGATTCGTACGTGTGGGGGTTTGTGGGGCGCGGATGGCGCAGTGCTGCTAGCAAGTCCGCTGGGGGAAAGGATGGGGGGAAGGATGGGGGGAGAGGAGGGAAGGGAAGGGGAGAAGGTGAGGAGGGAGGGAAGAGAGGGAGAGGAAGGGAGGATGGGGAGGGGAGGAGGGTGGGGAAGAGAATGAGGGGTGGACGGACGGGGGCAGTGGGTAAATCTTCTGGTGCTGCTGCTGGTGGTGCTGGTGGTGCTGCTGGTGCTGCTGCTGCTGCTGCTGCTGATGCTAGTGCCGCAGCTGGCAGTGCTGGAAGGGCGGGTCATTTGGCCCAAGTTTCAGGTTTATTCAGATTCAGCCAAGAGCCGCAGCAGCCACAGCAGCAGCAGCAGCAGCCACAGCAGCAGCAACCAGGCAGGGCAATAGGAGGTTTCCGCTTCCCTCTGCTCTCTCTCCCGCTCTCCACCCAACTCCACCCACTTCCACCCATCTCCACCGCTTTTCGACCGCCTCTCCTTCCGTCCCTCTCCTCCACGCCCCCTCTCAACCTCCCGTCCTCTCTCCCTCTCCCTCGACCTGCAACCCTCCCTTCCGTGCTCCCTTCTGCTCACCAGACCTCTGAACCGCCTCATACTCCTCAAAACCCTCTCGTGACTGCTGCAACCCACCCTACTGTGCTTCCTGCTGCTTCTCCTCCTCTCCCAACCGTCTGCAATGGGTTTCAGCGCGGAAATGCGGCTGCGGCTGCTGCTGGTGCTACTGCTGCTGCGGCCCCACTTGCTGCTGCTGGCACTTCTGCTGCCACTGCTGCCTTTCCTCCTCCTCGTCCTCCTCCTGCTGCTGCCACTGCACCTGCTGTTGGCGGTTATGTTGCGGCTCCCGTCACTACTGTTTCACCTGCCACTGTTGTTTCACCTGAGCTTTCACCTGAAACGCTGCTGGTGGTGTCTGAAATGAAGACAGCCAGGTTACTCATGCTTGTGAGCTACTCACATGGGACATGTCAGTCTGATGTGATGTGGCACATGGCGCATGGGATGAGTCTATTTTTTAGTCGACTCAAATTTAGACCCATCACACGCGAGTGAGCTATGCACACATGGCACATGTCAGTCTGATGTCACATGGCGCATGGCACATGGCGCATGTCAGTCTGATGTCACATGGCACATGGCACATGTCAGTCTGATGTCACATGGCACATGGCACATGTCAGTCTGATGTCACATGGCGCATAGCACATGGCGCATGTCAGTCTGATGTCACATGGCACATGGCACATGTCAGTCTGATGTCACATGGCACATGGCACATGTCAGTCTGATGTCACATGGCACATGGCACATGTCAGCCTGATGTCACATGGCGCATGGCACATGGCGCATGTCAGTCTGATGTCACATGGCACATGGCGCATGTCAGTCTGATGTCACATGGCGCATGGCACATGGCACATGTCAGTCTGATGTCACATGGCGCATGGCACATGGCGCATGTCGCATGGAAAATGGCACATGGCACATGTCATTTCGCATTCAGTTAATTGGGTGTTTATTTTTTTATCATTTTTACTAATCTGTATAATCAATCATTGATTGCTTTGCTATTCTCGTCGGCTGGTTCCCTTACTCACCACACCCCCCCATGCTCTCAGGGTCCCTCTGATGCCGCCACTATTGCCCGTGGCCTGCCCCTCCCCTTACTCCCCCTCGCTCCCCCATGCTCTCAGGGTCCCTCTGATGCCGCCACTATTGCTCATGGCCTGCTGTCTCTGGTGCAGTTTGAGGTGAGAGAGTGATGAGAGTGAGTGCTGCCCATTCTACACATCACCTCCCAAGGTGTCACGTCACATCACACACAGACACAGACCCCCACCTACACTGTTCCCCGCGGCCTGCCGCCTCTAGTGCAGTTCGAGGTGAGAGAGAACGAGAGGGAGAGGGCGAGAGAGGAGAGTGCAGTTTGGCGTGTTGTCTCTGGTGCAGTTCGGGGTGAGAGAGAAAATCTGCAGTTCATATCAAGTTCTGTCTACGGAGGGGCGAGAGTTTGAGAGAGAGGGAGTGCGTGCTCCTCATTGCATGTGGACAAATGGCAGCATGACACATGCTTCTTATTGCTTGCCTATTTTCTGACACTATGCTGTCTGTTGCTACCCGTGGTTGCCTCGTGCCTCCTTCCCTCCTGCCGCCTCTTTCCTCTCTCAGGTTCGAGGCCTGCGAATCGTGCACAAGCTCGGGTGAGTGTGTGCGGTGCTATGTGGTGCCGCTGTGCTCTGTGCTGTGGTGTGTGGGGCTGTGCGGTTTTGTGCCTTGCGCTTTAAAAGGCGATGCACAATACAGTGCTTGCCTGCACTGCACTAGTTTTCCAATGCTCAGCCTCCTCCCGCCCTCCCTCCCTCCCTCCTTGCATCCCCGGTTCTACCTTCCCCAGGTCACCCCTCCCCCAGTCCATGCACCCACCAGCGTATCAGAGTGCAGGCTCCATCCGCTGTGACGTCTGCACCACCTCATGTAGTGTACCATTTTGCACCGCACTGCACCTTGCACAACACAACAGCCTCCATCCGCTGTGACGTCTGCACCACCTCATGTGCCCGTTTACTCCTTTCTCCCTCCTGCCCCCTTTGATCCCCGGTTCTACCTTCCCCAGCTCCCCCCTCCCCCAGTCCATGCACCCGCCAGCCTATCAAAGTGCAGGCTCCATCCGCTGTGACGTCTGCACCACCTCATGCGCCCGCCTGCCCCTCACTGTCATCGGCCCAACGGACATTCTCCAGTCAGACGTGGTGAGCTGGGGTTGTTTCACTGTCATGTAGTGTAACATCTGCACCGCTCTGCACCGCCTCGTATGAGTCTTGCACAACACAGCAGGCTCCATCTGCTGTGACGCCACGCCCGCCTGCCCCTCACTGTCATCGGCCCAACGGACATTCTCCAGTCAGACGTGGTGAGTTGAAATGTGATGTTACCCTTCACCGCACTGCACCACTTCATGTGCTCGCCTTCCCCTGATATGCACTACACTTTATGTGCTGTCATCGGCCCAACTGACATTCTCCAGTCAGACGTGGTGAGTTGAGTTGAGATGTAATGTTACATTTGCACCGCTCTGCACCACCTCATGCGCCCGCCTATCTCTCACTGTCATCGGCCCAACTGACATTCTCCAGTCAGACGTGGTGAGTTGAGTTGAGATGTGATGTTACATTTGCACCGCTCTGCACCACCTCATGCGCCCGCCTACCCCTCACTGTCATCGGCCCAACTGACATTCTCCACTCAGACGTGGTGAGCTGGGGGTATCATGGAATGTACCATCTGCACCGCCCTGCACCACTTTGTACGAGTCTTGCACAGCACAGCAGGCTCCATCCGCTGTGATTTCTGCACCACCTCTTACGCTCGCGGCTCACCTACCTCAGCAGGCTGCACCATCAGCAGGCTCACCTACCTCTTATTCTCACCTACCCCTCTCTGGCATCGGCCCCAACGGACACTCTCCAGTCAGACATGTTGCTCTGGGGTGAGGGCGTATGCTGAGTGTGTTGTGCTGTGTGTCTCATGTACTCGGTCAACCCTCACAGTCATCGGCCCAAGTTACATTCTCCAGTCAGACGTGGTGAGCTGGGGGTGGTGTGTTGAGGTGCATTTTCGTGAAGCTGTTGTGCGACAAAACACACCCCATCCGCTCTGCTGTGGCATCTGTATTTGCACCACTTCTTGTGCCCGCCTCCCCTCACTGTCATCGGCCAAACTTACATTCTCCAGTCAGACGACGTGGTGAGCTGAACTGGGGGTCCAGGGGTACCTGTGTGTTGACGTCTGCACTGCACCACCACATGCGCTCGCCTTCCGCTCACTCCTTCTAAAGGCCCTGTGCCTGCACCTGCTGCACCTATGCTCCCCACCTTCCCACTCTCCCCATTTCCTCTCCCCCACCCCCCACACGTCCCCCCCTCAGCCCCTTCTGAAGGCCCTGCGCATTCACCTGCTGCACCTCTGCTCCCCACCGCCTTCTCTCACCTCTCCTGTAGCAGCAGCTGTAGCAGCACCGGCAGCACCGGTAGGAGCGGTGCCTGTAGCAGCAGCACCATCAACAGCACCATCTGTATCAGCACCAGCAGCAGCTGTAGCACCATCTGCAGCAGCTGTAGAAGCTCCGGCAACAGCCGCAGCGGTGCCTGTAGCAGCACCTGTGACAGTGCCTGCACCAGCGGCTGTAACATCAGCTTTAGCAAAGATGCCTGTGGCTCCGCTGTTATCGGTGGTTGTAGCCGAGGAGTCAGCAGCACCACTGGCAGCTCCACCTTTAACGACTGTAGCAGGGGTGCCTCTGGCAACGGCTGGAGCGGCGGCTGTAGTTCTTCCTTTAACAGACAGTCCGATGAATGGGCAGATGAACGGGCAGATGAACGGGCAGATGAACGGGCAGATGAACGGGCAGATGCACGGGCAGATGCACGGGCAGATGCATGGGCATATCAAGTACGGGAGCAGCAATGTCAGTGGAAACAACAGCAGAAACACCAGCAGCAGCAGCAACGTTTGCCATATGAGCAGCATTTGTGTTAAAACAGTCCCAGATGAACCTTTTCACGTCCGCCCCTCCTTGCGTTCCGCTGTTCTCCAAAGCACCACACAACCCTTTCCTACCTCACGTGGCAGTGAGGGGGAGAGGGGGAATCCACGTGGCGGGCTGACGCAGTGCCAGGTGTCGATGCCAGCGTGGATGTATCATGTGAGTAGGCCACGTGTGCATGCTCTAAGCTCGTCCTTTCTATTGTTTCCCGCAGGTGGATGGAAAAACACACAACTGTTTTTCTGCATGGGTGTATCATGTGAGTATGGCATGTGTGCATGCTCTAAGCCCGTTCTTGCTAGTGTTACCTGCAGGTGAAGAAAAAGACACACAACACAACTCCATGCCTCAATATTTCCCTCCCTCCCTTCCTTTAACGGATCAGTCGCCAGCTCACACTCACGCCAACGCTTCCCTCCCCACACCCCCTTAACTCACATCCCCTTAACCTCCATCTGCCTCTTCCCTCCCATCCCACCCCTGCTCACAACAGATCAGTCGCCAGCTCGCACTCACGCCAACGCTCCCCTCTGTATGGAAATCACTTTTGAGAATTCTTTTGAGTCGACTCAAAAGTCACTTCTTTTGAGTCGACTCAAAAAACTCCCCTCTGTATGGAAATCACTTTTGAGAATTCTCAAAAGTGATTTCCATTCAGTCGCCAGCTCGCACTCACACCAACGCTCCCCTCGCCCTCCCATCGCCTGCTGAGGCTGGGCGTTGTGGGGGTGGATGGGTTCCCCCCTGGTGCATGCTGCATCGATAGAGAGAATAGATAAGCAGGCCAACACCAACCCCTAAACCTCCAACTCGTATCTCCCCTCCCGAACCCCCCTATTGCAGATTATTCGCCAGCTCGCATTGACCCCCAGGCTCCCCTCCCCCTCGCACCGCCTGCTGAGGCTGGGCATTGTGGGGGTGGATGTTATCCTTTCTGTTGCGTGCTGCTTCTTCAATAGCGGCAAGGAAAGGCATGATCACTGCCCAGCCAGCCTAACCTCACTCTCCGCTCCTGCCTCCCACCTCTCCACAACAGATCATTCGGCAGCTCGCATTGACCCCCACGCTCCCCTCCCCCTCGCACCGCCTGCTGAGGCTGGGCACCATGGGAGCGGATGCCACTTTTGAGAATTCTCAAAAGTCCTTTCTGGTGCATGCTGCTTCTTCAATAGCGGCAAGGGACGGCATGATCACTGCCCCGCCAGCCTAACCTCACTCTCCGCTCCTGCCTCCCACCTCTCCACAACAGATCATTCGGCAGCTCGCACTCACACCCACGCTCCCCTCCCCCTACTGTTGCCTGCTGAGGCTTGGCACCGTGGGGGTGGATGGGTTCCCACCTGGTGCATGCTGCTTCAATCGCAGGAAAGGATTTACTTCCCCCGGCTTAACCTCACTCTCCACTCCTCCCACCAATTACAACAGATCATTCGGCAGCTCGCACTCACACCCACGCTCCCCTCCCCCTCGCACCGCCTGTTGAGGCTGGGCATCGTGGGAGTCGATGGGTTCCTTGTGCATGCTGCTTCGATCGCGGGATTAGAACCAACTACAGCAGCAGCACTGACAGCGGCTGTAGATGTTGCAGGGACGGCGGCACTTGCTACAGAAGCAGCGGCAACTGGGGTAGTAGCGACAGCAGCAGCACCGGCAGCGGCTGTAGGAGTGACACCCGCTACAGCAGCAGCACTGACAGCGGCTGTAGATGTTGCTGGAACGGCGGCACTTGCTACAGAAGCAGCGGCAACTGGGGTTGCCACGACAGCAGCAGCACCAGCAGCGGCTGTAGGAGTGAAACCTGCTACAGCAGCACCTGTGGCGTTGGATGTAGCAGGAACTGCTACAGCAACACCAGCAGTGGACGTAGCAGCAATAGAACCAGCTACAGCTGCAGCAACGGCGTTGCTATCTGTAGCAGAAACGGCACCTGCTGCAGCAGCAGCAACAGTGGTAGAAGTGACAGCAGTAGCAGCAGTGGTCGTAGCAGCAATAGAACCCGCTACAGCAGCAGCAACGGCGGCGCTAGCTGTAGCAGAAACGGCACCTGCTGCAGCAGCAGCAACAGTGGTAGAAGTGACAGCAGTAGCAGCGGTAGCTGTAGAAGAAGGGCCAGATGCTACTGTAGCAGCACCGGCAGCGGGAATTGCAGATGCTACTGTAGCAGCACCGGCAGCGGGAATTGCAGATGCTACTGTAGCAGCACCGGCAGCTGGAATTGCAGATGCTACTGTAGCAGCACCGGCAGCGGTAGTGGAAATGGCAGATGCAGCAACAGCGGTTGTAGCAACAACAGCACCGACAGAAGCTGCATTAGGAGTGGAAGAAGCTGCAACTGCAGCAGCAACTGTGGTACCAGCAGCACCGGCAGCGGTAGGTGCAGCAGGAAAGGCAGATGCTGCAGAAGCAGCAGCAACAGCAGTAGTAGCAACAGCAGCACCGACAGAAGCTGCATTAGGAATGGAAGAAGCTGCAACTGCAGCAGCAACTGCAGCAGCAACTGTGGCAGCAGCAGCACCGGCAGCGGTAGGTGCAGCAGGAAAGGCAGATGCTGCAGATGCAGCAACAGCGGTTGTAGCAACAGCAGCACCGACAGAAGCTGCATTAGGAGTGGAAGGAGCTGCAACTGCAGCAGCAACTGTAGTAGCAGCAGCTGTGGTAGCAGAAGCACCGGCAGCGGTAGGTGCAGCAGGAAAGGCAGATGCTGCAGAAGCAGCAGCGACAGCAGTAGTAGCAACAGCAGCACCGGCAGAAGTTGCAGCGGGAATGGAAGAAGGTGCAACTGCAGTAGCAACTGTGGTGCCAGCAGCAGGAGCTGTAGCAGAATCAGCAGAAACACCAGCAGCAGCTCTAGCAGAAACATTAGCAGAAAAACCAGTAGAAACACCAGCAGCAGCACCAGCAAAAACACTAGCAGCAGCATCAGCAGAAAAAACACCAGCAGCACCACCTGAAGCACCAACAACAGCAGCACCAGATGCTCCAGCAGCAGCAGCACCAGAAGCACCAGCAGAAACACCAGCAGCAGCACCAGCAGTAAAACCAGCAGCAGCAGCACCAACAAAAACACTAGCTGCAGCACCAGCAGAAAAAACATCAGCAGTTCCACCAGAAGCACCAATAGCAGCAGAAGCATCAGCAGAAACACCAGCACCAGCAGCATCAGCAGCAGCACCAGCAGAAACACCAGCCGCAGCACCAGTAGCAGAGCCACCAGCAAAAACACCACCAGCAGCAACAGCAGTAGCACCAGCAGTTATGACAGTACAGAGTGCAGGTCTGATCTTAGCAAATGCGACCTTAGCAGGTGTGACAGTAGGGAGTGCAGGAACGGAGGAGCTACAGTGGTGGCTGCGCTCTGTGCCTGCCACTCGCAGTGAGAGACTAGCTTTGGAGCAAATGGGGGGCGGCCATGAAATGAAAGTCTCTGAGAAGAAAGAGAATGAGGGGCAAGAGGGCGAGTTAGTGCTTCATGAGAAGGGGGAGAGTAGGAGGGCAGAGCAGGAGATGATGTTTGGTGAAAGGGAGGGGGATGAGTGGGCACGTGACAAGGTGAAGGATAGTGAGAAGAAGGTGAATGAGCGGGCGGAGGGCGAGGTGATGTTCAGTGGGAAGAAGGAGAGTAGGAGGGCAGAGCAGGACGTGATGCTTGAGGAAAGGGAGAAGAAGAGGCTGAGGGAATCGAAGGAGGTTGAGGGGAGAGGGGAACTGGGATTGCAGGGAGGGGAGGCGGCTGGTTGTGAGGAAGTTGAAAAGGCTGGTTCAGGGTTTCAGGGAGAGGTGAAAGAGGTTCAAACGAAGCCTTTTTCAGACCCTAGACAGATGATACTGTCTCTAAAACCTAGAGACATGATGGTTTCCCTTGGTATGATGGACCCACACCGTCTGGTTGAGCTGGTGAAGAAGCATGCCCGTGCTGCGGTGAAACCAGTGCCACGGTGTGTGAGACGACGACGGAGAGTTGTGAAGATAGGAGAGGGAGACGCGGAGGGAGGTGTATGGCAAGACCAGTAGAATGGCAGGTGGTAGGCACTTGAGGGAGGAAGCAGGCTTGAATTAATATGGTATCGTTGTCGTGCCGAGTTTCTTGACGCTCTCGGTTTTGAGAAATCTCTACTTGCAAGGGCTTCCAAATACGGTATCATTGGGCTTATATTTTTTCATCTGCTACTTTTTGCCACTGCCACATAAATCACCACAGACATCTACCGGTAACTGCAAATTGCTCTTTTCATATGTTCTCTTGTGCATTCCGTGCTCTGCATAAGAAGGGCTATGAGATGCAGGGACAAGGTGGGCTTTGTTACAGGCGTTTTTCGCGACACTCGCTCAGCTTCAGGTGGAATTTTCGGGCCGTTACACACCAGTCCACGTGATCGCGATCAGGTTGTCATTGTAGCGAGGGAGCACACGTGGCTCCAGTGGGATGGGCTGGGCCTCCTGAAGTGACAGTGAGAATGTCGAAACCGAACCGCGACATCCTTTGTGGGAAGCTCGAAAAGGCGAGTTTGGTGGTAACCATGATCCACCTGTGTTGGGTGCGCAGCGTTCGGGAAAACCATTTTGGAGGGCTCCTGGTTGGTTGCACAAGCCGAAAGTGGACGTCTGTCGTCAAAGTGACGTTTGGCGAAGATTTGCGAGATTTGCAGGCGTTCTTCTTGCTCATCTCGGTTTGGTGGGTCCAGGCTGTGAGCCTCTTGCGCGGCTGCCACGTAAGCCCCGCCATCGAGGCTGCCACCATCTCAACCAACCAGCTTTTCCCGTCACCCCGCGTCGCACTCGATTCGTGCACGCGAGTGGCGCAAGCTGCAAACCACTTGCGCATCCTGCGCGCAGCGGCCCAACCATGGCATGACATGACATCCGCTTCTCGAACGGAGCACCTGACCTGACCTGATGTGAAACGTACGCGAGGCAGCCCAACAGGAAGGGCATATGTGAGTGAAACGGATCTTTTTGACTTGATCCATTTTGCGCGGAGAGCACCATCCATCCGCTGGCCCCTGCGATTACGCCGTTCCGAATGAGCGCATTCAGTTCAGTGTGGCAAGGATTGAATGTGTAGCATGCATCCCGCCCGCCCCGAACTGCGTGCGCCGGTTCGGTTCCCCCAACCTTGGGACCTGCCCTAGATTACCCCCGTTTCACCTAGTGTTCATTACCGTTCTGGAAGCGCATTACATCTAGGATTACCTAGTATAAACCATGTGAATCGAGAGTAATCATCCTAGATGCAACACTGAACCAGGAGTACATAACCCGAAAACTCAACACCAGCCATCTTCAACATCAACCGACCAATCTCCAAGGTAATTCTCACCTACCTCAGACAGGGTCTAGGGACTTCAGTAGAATAAAAACAGCGTTCTCGACCAATGCTGAGGAATAACCCGCACCAACGACCCCCACCTTACGCCTGTATTCAGTAACCATCTCCCTCGATCTCTTTCCGCAAGCTCGAATCAGGCCCTCTTTATCCGCAGCGTCGCTTCTCCTTAGGTGACGGACAGAAGCCCACTTGAGTCCGCATTGTTCGCCAAGCTTCTTCCTATCTAGCAGTCGGGACGGGATACCTTTGCTAACTCTGTCGCTGACAAACGTGCTCCATTGCCAGGAGGTGACTTTTAATTTATTTAGAAATATACTTGCTTCAAGTTGGGTTTCCGCCTTGATTTCAGGTTCGCATTTTGCCTTGATCCGAAATTGACGAATAAACAAACAGAGTAAAACAAGCATTTTCACAAGTAATCCGCCATTGAAAGTCGATGAAGTGTGTCTCACGGCAATCCCTATATCCCCGCCGTTACCTCTTTCAGGTGCTTCAACAAGGCAACACCCTTCTTCACGGAACACCCTTCGTCACGGCCATTTCCAGCAGCAGCCTGCTCATCCAACAAACCCTTCGAAGGACACCGTCGGATCCCTTTTTTTTTTTCCCACGCCGTCGGTTCCGCCTACATGGAGAGAGCGCATATCAGCAGATGGAGCGCGCACTCGTAATTAAATACCAGCTAAATTGCTCAGAGTCGCGTCGCGCTGCCTACGATCCATCGCCGTGGCTTTGATCGGCAGATCAGCGTTCCCCCTCAGGTCGTTAGGCTCCTAAATTAGAACCCGCACCGCGCCGATACGGTCGACATTTGATAAGAGAACGGACTAAATTTGGTTGCGAACGATCAAGACTAAATTAGGTCACCATGCCGAGCGCCGCGGCGCCGTATCGGCGAATCGACGAGAAGGAAGATCCCGAAGCGCAGGTAGACTCAGAAGAGAGCAGTAAGGAGGAAGAACGACCGTTAAATAGCACCGGCGGCGGCGGCGGAGGTGGAGTTCCAAATTCGCCGAGCTCCCCGTATAAACTCTCCTCCGCCTTACCCATCCCCACTTTAGGCCTCCCCGCTAGTAGCTCATGGCCGCAACTGTCCCCTGGCGCCACCACCGCTCTGATCGTAATCTCCTGGTACTGTAGCAACATCGGCGTGTTGCTTCTAAACAAGTTTCTTCTATCGAGTTACGGGTTCCGTTACCCGGTGTTTCTGACGCTCTGTCACATGTGCGCGTGCTGCACGATGAGTTACATCGCTATAGACCGCTTCGAGGTTGTCCCGATGCAGTTCATCTCGTCGCCACGTCAGATGCTCAAGATCGCCATGCTGTCCGCGATTTTCTGCTTCTCCGTCGTCTGCGGGAACATGTCGCTAAGATACATCCCCGTCTCCTTCAACCAGGTAAGCTGCAAGTTTGAGGCGCCTCAGTAGCAAGGTAAGCCGCGTCTTCTCTGTTGTCTGCGGGAACATGTCATTGAGATACACCCCCGTCTCGTTCAACCAGGTGAGCCGCCGTTTCAGCCAGGTGAGCGGCGGTTTTGAGGCGCCTCAGTAGTAAGGTAAGCCGCGGTAACCGTTCCATCCAACCGGGTGGCACGTGCTCTCCGTTGTCTGCGGCAACATGTCGCTGAGATTCATCCCCGTCTCGTTCAACCAGGTAAGCCGCGGAAACATGTCCATCCAATTGGGTTAGACGTGGAGTCCTTTTGCCATGGTTACGTAGGATCAAGATAGCCAGTTCAACCAAGTGAACAGTTACAACCAGGTGAACACTTACAACAGTTGGGCAGTTACAACCAGGTGAACAGTTACAACCAGTTGAGTAGTTACACCAGATGAGCGTGTTTCAACTAGTGGACGGCGGTATGTTCTTAGCTAATTCCAGGATGTGCCTCCCAGTCTCCTTGCGGTAACAGGGTAACGTATCCCCGCCATGTTGTCTGCAACCTGTAGCAAAAGATTGACAGGAAACTGTAAGGACAAGAAAAAAGGAAACAAAACCGAGCGAAACAAAGAACCCTGTCTGCAGCTGAGGCAACGCCGTCATACCGGTGCCTTTGCTATTCCCCCCCCTTTCCTCTTTCCCCCGAAAAAAAACTAACAAACAAACAAATGCGTCCCAGTAGCATTGGGCGTCGTTCTAACAGCCCTTGATAAAAGAACCCCCTTTCGCATAATTCAGAATTGTACCAAACCCTCTCCCCTGCCCCCCCTCACCACCTATCCCCAACCCGTTCGAATCACTCAGCACCGATGCACTCTCTATGCCATACCCCAACCATTCCAATCACACACCACCTATCCGACCCATAGCAAAATCTTTCCCTTGTCACCCCCTTTTTCCCTGCCAGCCTTTTTCCCCTTCCGCTCCCCTTCCCCTCCCTTCCTCCTCCTCCTCCTTCCCCCTCTCTCCCCCCCCCCCCTTTCCCCTCAGAACCCCTGATGTGATCCTCCCCCCCCCTCCAACTCACCTTCTCTCCCTTCCCCTCCTCCCCATCCCTCCCCCTCCCACCTCCCCTCCCTTCACTCCCTCCCTCCCTTCCTCTACAGTCAATCGGCGCCACAATCCCAGCCTTCACCGCCCTATTTGTCAGAACCTTTTCCCTTCTTTCCCTCCCTCATCTCCATGCAATCGGTGCCACAACCCCAGCCTTCACGGCCCTATTTGACGTCATCATCACCTTTCGCACCGAAGCAGCCACCACCTACCTCAACCATTCCAAACCCCTTTCCCCTCTCTCTCCGTCTTTTCTTCCTCACTCTCCTTCTTTCCAGGCGATTGGAGCCACAACCCCGGCCTTCACCGCCCTATTCGTCGTCATCATCACCTTTCGCACCGAAGCAGCCACCACCTATCTCACGCTCGTTCCAGTCGTTCTAGGCATAGTCATAGCCAGCAACTCGGAACCTTCCTTCCACCTTCTCGGCGTGATCATGTGCTTCTCGTCAACCGCTGCTCGCGCGCTCAAATCCGTTGTACAGGGGCTGCTTCTAACGAGTGACAGTGAGAAGCTACACTCCATGAACCTGCTCCTGTATATGTCGCCACTCGCGGTGGTGATGCTGCTTCCAGCGAGTCTGTTTATAGAGGGGAATGTGCTGGCGGTGGTGGTGGCGAAAGCAAGGGACTCTCCTTGGATTCTGGTTTACCTGTTGGCGAATGCTGCATTCGCCTACTTCACGAATTTGACGAATTTTCTGGTTACCAAGCACACCAGCGCACTAACCCTTCAGGTGAGAGTGGGGAAGGGAGGGGGGAGGAAGGAGGGAGAGGGGAGTAGGTGGATGTTGAAACCTGGTGGCGAACGCTGTGCTTGCCTATCTCACGAAATTGACGAATTTTCTGGTTACCAAGCACACCAGCGCGCTTACCCTTCAGGTGAGAGGGGAAAAGGGAGAGAAGGGGGGGCAGGGGGAAGAAGGGGGATATTGAACCCTGGTGGTGAATGCTGCATTCGCGTACTTTTGACGAATTTTCTGGTTACCAAGCACACCAGCGCGCTTACCCTTCAGGTGAGAGGGGGAAAGGGAGAAATTGTGACAGTAAAGGGCGAGTTGTGCCAAAGAAAGGGTTAACGACAATGAAAAAAATCAAGAATTCTGTCAAGGTTTTGTGGTTGGGATTTATTTTGAAAGGGGAGTTCTGTTTTATGCAAAAGCTGGGGTTGGGGGTTTATGCAAAGAATGGTTCTGGGGTTTGGGCGGAGGAAAGGGCGGTATTAAGCTGGACGAGCGGGGGATTGGAAAGGATAAGGGTTCTTTGGGGGGTCATGACATGGTGCAGTTTATGACTGTATGTGACAGGTTGTGATAGCATGTGACAGGCTGTGACAGTATGTGACAGGTTGTGACAGTTTGACACAGCTTGTGACAGTAACGCACCGTGACAGTATGGCCATTGTCCAAGTGTAACAGTGTGTGGCAGTGTATGTGACAGCTGTGACAGTACAGCATAGTATGTGAGTGTACGTGACTGCAGTATGTGCATGCGTGACAGTTTATGACTGTATGTAACATTGGGGATTGAATGTTGGGGGTGGGATGTTGGCGATCGGATGGGATAAGATTAGATGGGTTGGGATGGAATGGGATGGGATGGGATGGGATGGGATGGGATGGGATGGGATGGATAGGCCCAGGAAATTGCGTTTGGTTATGGGGAACTTGGGACGGTTATTTGCCATGGGGAACTGGGTGAGGGGAATTTACCCTGACAATTCCCAGGTATTGGGCACTACCAAGCGAGATTTTGCCACAATAAAACAAATGTTTCTTTATCTGTATCATTGTTTTCAAGAGCCTTATCTGAGTTTGATTTCTCTCCCTCCCCTCTGTCTTGCTCTCTCGTTCCCTGTAGGTCTTAGGCAATGCCAAGGGAGTGGTTGCGGCAATCATATCAGTCTTGGTGTTCCGTAACCGGGTAACGGTTATGGGCATGGTGGGATTCGGCATCACTATTTGTGGAGTGGTGCTCTACAGTGAAGCAAAGAAGCGATCGAAACACTGACGCAGGTGAGCTTATTGCATATGAAGTGTAATCATCTTATGAGCATGGTGGGATCCGGTTATTATTGTTACGGTATTCCATGCCTGTGTAAGCCCACTGCTGCCCATGTTCGTCCCTCTTCAGCACCTAGCTCCCTTTTCCTTCATTTGTCAAACGAAGGATATCCAAACTAAAGCAGAAAGCATACTTTTATTGTGTAATCATCGCCTTTTCAACGTTCATTTGGGTCCAGGTTGCGAGATCCATGAAGGAGGTGGCTGCCTAGAAGGACCTACTTCAATTGGTGGTGCTCTGCCGAAGTTCCTGGGCATGGTTTTTCGAAGTTGTTTGGTACAGGCTCTGTGGCGAGCACCCAAGTTCAAGTAGTGTTATATGTTCACTATTTGCATTGCTTCTGCCAGATGTGATATTTTTCTACTCGAGCATTGTGCTAAATAGGAAGCGATGCAGAAAATCTACGTTGTGTAGGAAATTGATAGTGCAGGTTTTGCACTTAGGGCAATGTTGTCAATGAAACCATCAATGAAACAACACTTCCGATTTTAACATGGTATCACCTAGGTTAGGATCCTGTAGGATCCCGTTCCTCCCGACCTCGTTCGTATCGCCCGAGCCTGTCTCCCTCTCTCGTATTACTTACGCACGTCTTGCCCGAGCCTAGCGCCGGCCCGCTCTCGTCCCGTTCCTTCGTTACCGCCCGTTCCGCCGATCCCCTACTCGAGTAGCGTAGCGACCTTCCTCCCCCCTGCTGGCCCGTCGCGTTTTCCCCCCTCCGAGGCCCGTCGAGTCGCGTTTTTTTTTTTCCCCCCCGCTGCCCGTCGAGTCGCGTTTTTCCCCCCGCTGCCCGTCGAGTCGCGTTTCCCCCCCTGCTGCCCGTCGAATCGAGCTCTCCCCGCCCGTCGTCCCGTCGCCCGTCCCCCCCTTACGCGCGCCACCGCTGCGCCTTCCCCCGTCGCCCGCCGCAGCCTGCGCCCGTCGCCGCGGCGCCCGCCTTCGCTGCTCGTCGCGTCGCGCGCGCGACTGCCCTTAGCCCCCGCGCGGCTCCCCCTTAACGCCCGCCCCCCGCGCCCGCGCGGCTGCCCTTAGCCCCCGCGCGGCTGCCCCTTAACGCCCGCCCCAGCGCCCGCGCGGCTGCCCTTAGCCCCCGTGCGGATGCCCCTTAACGCCCCCCCGTTTAGCTGCGCCTCTGCCTCGTTTAGGGTTTCCCGCTTCGCCCTTTGCCCGCCCGATTTTCGCCACGCCATCTCGTTTAGGGTTTCCTGCCTCCGCTTTTCCGTCGGTTTTAACGATGGCGACTCCGCGTGTTCTTCGCTTCGACGCTGACGGTAGACCCCTTGACTTTTCGCTCTGGCTTCTGCGCGCTCGCCGTCAGTTAGAGAGTCAGGTCCAGTCAGGCGAGACCCTCTGGGCGCACGCTGCTGGTGCCCTCCCTGCGCCCCCCGACCCTACGCCTTTAGGTCCTGCCCCTGACGACGCCGCTAGAGCTCGCTTCGCTAGCCAGCGCGCTGACCTGACAGCTTGGACGTCGCGTGACGCTGCGGCCTGCATCGCGCTCAGCACCCTTCTCCCTGAGTCTGAGGAGGCTCACTTTGCTCAGGTTCGCACTGCTGCTGAGTACCTGACTGCGATTAAGGCCCGCTACTCCACTCCTGCTGCTGTCTCTCTTGGCCGCCTTTTCCTCCCGTTCCTATTCTCTGATCTCGCCTCATTTGAGCGCTCTGCTGACTTGATTGCTCACCTCCGCTCGCTCGACTCTAGTTACCGCGCTGCTTGCACTGAGGCCCAGCTCGCACTGCTTCCTCCTCCCATGGCGATTACTATCTATTTTATCGCCACCAGCCTCCCCGACCGCCTTGCCTCCGTTCGTGACGCGCTTCTCCTGAAGCACCCTAGCGAGCTCACTATTGACGTCCTTGAGTCTGCTCTCAAGGACGTCGAGAGCAACCTCCGCTCCGTCGCCGCTGCCTCTGGTGCTGTGCCCCCTCCGCTCTTCCACGGGTGCACAGTTCCGCAGTTGCCCACCTTTACTGCCTCTCTCGCCACTGCCGCTACTGACGCGACCGCAGCTGCTGTTACGACTTCGTCGCGGTCCCGCGGTAGGGGTGGCAAGAGGGGCGGTGCTGGCGGCGGCGTTGGTGGAGGCGGAGGTAGTGGGGGTGGCGTTGCGACTGGCGGTGGTGGGAGTGCAGGGCCTGGAGAGACGTCTCGTGCAGCGACCGGTGACTCCACTGCGACTGCTGGTGGTGGCGACGCCCGCGTTCGTCAGTCGCCCCCTGTACTGCCAGCCCCGGTGGGTGGAGCAGCGGCGTGGTACCGGGCCCAGCGTCAGCAGCAGCTTCAGCAGCAGCAGCAGCCCCTCTCCTCCCAGCAGCCTCCGCAGCAGCAGCGGCCGCAGCTGGCTTCGGGGTCGGGGCCGCGTCAGCCGCAGCGTGGTGCTGTTTACCCTCCCTGCGCCTATCAGGTTCTGACAGGTGCTCGCCGGGGCCACCCTTGTGGCCGCCTTCACCCCCCTGGTCAGTGTTTTGCTCAGCTCACTGACACGGTTCGTTTGGTTTACGGGGTTGGCGGTCCTGCCCCTGACTGGTTTCCCCTTGTTCAGCGTTACGGTTCCGCTCTGTGGGACATGTCTGCTGAGCAGTTAGCTGATCTGATTGGAACTCCTCATGCTATGTATGCTGTTGTTGACTCTAGTGTTTCTGACTCTGTTTACTCTGGTGTTGTTAGCTTAGGTACTAGCCTTGCTCAGTTGCCTGTTGCTAGTGTAGGTTCTTGTGTAGACACTAGTCCAGCGGCTACCTCGGAGGACACTTCACTGTCTTTCACGCTGGACTCTGGAGCCTCGCACTGCTTCTTTCGTGACAGCACGACACTTACGCCACTTCCTGCGCCTGTCTCTGTGGCACTGGCTGATCCCACCTCGGGACCAGTCACTGCGCGTCACACTACCACTTTGCCGTGTCCTGCTGCTCCCTCCGGGTCCCTCACTGGGTTTCATGTCCCCTCGTTCTCCCGGAACTTGGTGGGTGTGCGACCCCTCGTGAGTCAGCACGTGGGTGTGTGGTTTGAGCCTTCTGGGGAGACTGCGGTGTGTGTTGACGGTGACTCTTACCAGCCTCTGGCCACCTTTGCTGCTGAGCCGGGTTCCGGTCTCTACACTCTTCACACTGGCCCGCGCGCACGGCAGCGGACGCAGCAGCAGCAGCAGCAGCAGCAGCAGCAGCAGCAGCAGCAGCAGCAGCAGCAGCAGCAGCAGCAGCAGCAGCAGCAGCAGCGGCAGCAGCAGCAGCAGCAGCCGCAGCGGCCGCCGTCGCAGCAGCCCCTACTCCCAGTTCCTGTCCCTCCCCCTAGTCTCCTCCCTTCGTCTCGCCAGGTGGTTCCGTCCCCTCAGGTTGTCGCGTCCAGTCCAGTCGCTGCGTCTTGCTCCTGTCGGTCGCTTGCCCACCCCACCGTTCTGTGGCACCACCGGATGGGACACCCTTCTCTTCCACGTCTGCGTGCTATGTCTAGTCAGCGTCTGGTCTTAGGTCTCCCGCGTGTCTTGCCGTCGCTGCCGCCGTCCCTTGCACCACCGTGCGGTCCTTGCGTCGAGGGTCGGCTGCGCGCCACCCCTCACTCCTCCTCCCTTCGTCCGGCCACCGAGCCGTTTGAGACGCTTCACCTGGACGTCTGGGGCCCCGCCTCTCGCCTTGGCCCTGAGCGTGAGCGTTTCTTTCTGGTGGTTGTTGACGACTACTCCCGCTACACCACGGTGTTCCCCCTGGCGAAGAAGTCTGAGGTGACTTCTACGCTGATCAGGTGGTTGCTCACCACCGCGGACACTCGTGGTCGTCGTGTCAGCTGTCTTCACTCCGACCGCGGGGGTGAGTTTCGCTCCGGCATTCTCGCTGGATTCTGTCGCGAGCAGGGCATTCGTCAGTCCTGGACGCTTCCAGAGTCCCCGCAGCAGAATGGGGTTGCTGAGCGCCGCATAGGCTTGGTCATGGAGATCGCCCGCACCTCCCTGACTCACGCCCGTGCCCCCCATTTTCTGTGGCCTTACGCGGTTCGGTACGCCGCGCACCAGCTGAACCTCTGGCCACGCGTCTCTCGGCCAGAGGCTTCACCGACCAGTCTTTGGACCGAGTCCTCTGGTGTTGCGTCGAGGTTTCGTGTCTGGGGTTGCTTGGCTCTTGTCCGCGACACCTCTGCGGACAAGCTCTCGCCTCGCGCCGTCCCCTGTGTCTTCCTTGGTTTCCCTGAGGACTCCTCTGACTTTACCTTTTACCACCCTCCCTCTCACCGGTTCTTTGACTCCCGTGACGTCCGTTTCGAGGAGTCCACCCCGTACTACGTCAGGTACCCCAGTCGAGGTCTCC
Source organism: Closterium sp. Yama58-4 (assembly GCA_947470075.1). NCBI lineage: Eukaryota > Viridiplantae > Streptophyta > Zygnematophyceae > Desmidiales > Closteriaceae > Closterium > Closterium sp. Yama58-4. Next base: position 328,957 of record CANIUD010000911.1, on the reverse strand, counting down.
CGGTTCCTCCTCCCCCCCTCTTCCTGACTGCCGCTCCCCCTCCTGCTCCCCCGGTACAGCCTCCCCCCCCTGGTCCAGCCCCGTCAGGTGTGTCCCAGGCTACCCCTCCTCCTTCGGTAGCCCCTCCGGTACAGCCTCCCTCCCCACAGTCCTCCTCGCAGCGTGTCGCAGGTGCTAGCTCTCGAGAGGTTGGTGCCGAGCCTGTTCCTGTACCGGTTTCTGGTTCTGGGGGTGCTGGAGTTGGAGCTGAGCCGGTGGGTGCAGAGGACTCTTGTCTTCCGGGAGCTGGTGCTGGTCGCGCGGACACTGGAGGTGCTCCGTCTTGGGGTGAGGGTGCGCCTCCTTCAGGTTCTGGTGAGCCTGGGTCTGGAGCTGGTGTTAGTGCTGCCTCTGGGGGTGGTGTGCCTGGTCCTTCGGGGGTGGACTCTGGAGCTGCCGCTGCTCCGGACACTACTCCGCCCCCCCACCCCTACCCGACTAGGCACCAGGCTCGTGTTCGCCGTGCCCGTGAGGAGCAGCTGGCGTTGGAGAGAGAGGAGAGGGAGTTACAGCGGCTGGAGGAGCAGCAGCAGCAGCAGCTGGAGCCGCAGGAGCAGCAGCAGCAGCAGCAGCAGTCCCAGCAGCAGCCGCAGCAGCAGCAGCACCAGCAGCAGCAGCAGCAGCAGCAGCCACTTCCTCCTCCTGTCTCGGGCCTTCGGACCCTTGGTCTCCCCTCTCCTTCTCCTCCCTCCCCCGCCTCTCCTCCTGTCTCCGGTCCCACGTTTCCTCCTCCTGACTCCTCCCCCGCTGTTTTCCCCAGTTCTCCGCCTTTGTCCTCTCCTCCTCCGTCTCGTACTTGGGCTACTCGTCGCTCTCCTCGTGCTCGTCCCTCGTCCCCTGTTCCTTTCACTGACCTTCGTACTGTCTTGTTCCGTTCTAGTCCGTCTCGTTCGGCTCCTCCTGTGCTTCCTTCTCCTCCTGAGTCGGCCCTCACAGCTTCTCTCTCTACCCCTGTCACTGACTACTACCGCACGTACCGTCCTGTTCTCTCTCGTGTTCTCGCCTCTCTTGTTACCCACCCTCGTGCCTCTTTGTCCTCTGTCTCTGCTCTTACTGCCGCGGTCACTGAGTTTTCCTCTACTCGCCGCCTTGACTACGCCACCACTCTTGTGGCTGCTCCTCCTACCAGTCCTCTGGCCGTCGGGGGTGTGTCTGCCCTTGGCTGTGACGTCCTAGAGGACAGGCAGTTTGAGCTAGAGTTCCTGGCAGCCGCTTCCCCTCATCTCTGTGCCATGCTCCTCACCCCTGAGGGTGACCCCGACGCCCTTGACATTCCCACTCCTCGCACTTACGCTGAGGCAGTGTCAGGGCCTTGGGCCTCTCAGTGGAGAGCTGCCATGGACGCAGAGATGGCCTCCTACAGATCCACAGGCACCTACGTCGATGAGGTTCCCCCCCCTGGGACGAACGTAGTCGATGGCATGTGGATCTACAGGGTGAAGCGGCCACCAGGATCTCCTCCAGTCTTCAAGGCGCGCTACGTTGCTAGAGGTTTCAGTCAGCGCGAGGGAGTTGACTTCTTTCAGACCTTCGCGCCGACCCCGAAGATGACCACTCTTCGGGTGTTACTGCACGTAGCAGCACAGAGAGACTACGAGTTACACTCTCTCGACTTCTCCACTGCTTTTCTTCAGGGCAGCCTACACGAGGAGGTCTGGCTGCGTCGTCCCTCTGCCTTCACTGGCACTTTCCCTCCTGGGACCCAGTGGAGGCTGAGGCGACCTGTCTACGGTCTTCGCCAGGCACCTCGTGAGTGGCACGACACTCTTCGCTCTACCCTCTCTGACCTTGGGTTCCAGCCGTCTTCTGCCGACCCGTCGCTGTTCGTTCGCCGTGGCTCCACACCGTTCTTCGTTCTGGTTTACGTCGACGACCTAGTTTTTGCCACTGCTGACAGGGTTGCTTTGGCAGACGTGAAGTCCGAACTGCAGAAGAGACACACGTGCACTGACCTTGGTGAGCTGCGCCATTACCTTGGGCTGCAGATCACCAGGGACAGAGCTGCTCGCACCATTACACTCTCACAGTCACACATGGTGCAGCAGGTCCTTCAGCGGTTCGAGCTTCAGCACTCCACAGTACAGCGCACACCTCTTGCTGTTGACCACAGACTCACTGGCCCCTTTCCTGACGAGCCGTTTGAGCCTAGTGGTCCCTACGCAGAGCTTGTGGGTTGCCTCATGTACCTGATGACGTGTACTCGCCCGGACCTCGCTTTCCCTCTCAGCATCCTTGCGCGCTTTGTTGCGCCAGGGAGACACCGTCCTGTTCACTGGACAGCAGCTGTGAGGGTGGCGAAGTACCTAGCGACGACATCAGGCGTGGGGCTAGTACTTGGAGGGCAGCAGTCTGTTGTACTTACTGGTCACTGTGACTCTTCTTACGCTGACGACGCTGAGACTCACAGGTCTACTCAGGGGTACTGTTTCAGTCTGGGTTCTGGAGCTGTTTCCTGGCGGTCCACGCGCTCCTCTTCGGTCTCGACCTCTACAGCTGAGGCTGAGATCTACGCTGGTGCCATGGCGGCACAGGAGCTGCGTTGGTTGACGTTCTTGCTCGCCGACCTGGGTGAGCGGCCGAGCTCTGCACCGACCTTGTTCACTGACAACAAGGCATCCATTCTCCTTTGTCGAGAGCCGCGACTGGAGAGCAGAGTGAAGCACATTAACGTCAGGTACTTCCTTCTGCGAGAGTTGCAGAGGCGTGGACAGGCTCGCTTCGAGTTTGTGGAGTCTGAGGCCAACACTGCAGACATCTTTACCAAGGCGCTTCCGCCTTGTGACCACCACAGGTGTTGTGTGCAGTTAGGCCTTGTTGACACTGGTTTTCGGCTTACTTAGTCTTGAGTTCACTGCTTGCTTTGCTTGTACCCTTTCTATATATCTCTGTTATTGTTTGGACTGGCCTTGTGGCCATTGTTGCTTGTGCTCAGAGTTTGTGGTGACGTTGTGATCCACCCTGAGCTTTGTTTCTTTGTGACTGGTCTTGTGACCGTACTCTTTTGGTTTTGCTAGACACCCCTCACTTAGGCTATGGGGGTGTGTCAAATGTTGGTAGCCTGTAGTGAGATGTGTCTTAGGGGGTACGTATGTTAGGGTTTGCTACTTGTACCCCAACCACCATCAATGAAACAACACTTCCGATTTTAACAAATGTACACTTCACATAAACGCCCAAGACGGAGGCCTCGCTGTATACCTCGACGATCAGCGGAAAAACCAGTCAAAACAAATGTACACCGCTATTCCTTCCCCAGCGAAAATGTTCTTTCAGAAGGTGGACCTCCAGCCTTGGGTTCTTCTGACCTCAACCTCAGGGTGTGTCAGATCCTTCGAAACCTGTTTTGGCTGGTAATTTGTCTACCATTTGGTCGTCAATTTCCTTTCGCGAACGTCGACGCATTGGTCGAATTTTTGTCGACAACTTACAGCTGTGTTTGCAAATCTGACACATTTGGAGGCCGATTTGCTGGCCGCTTATCAAATGTGTCAGATTTGTTGGCCTGATGCTGCGACGATGTTGCAGATTTCGCAGCGATATGTTGGAAACAAGAAGTCGCTAGAGCGCAGCGGAAGCTCTAGGAAGATAACGACGTCCCTACGGCGGGGCAATGGTCACTCAGAGGTAGCTCTCCTGGCTTGTAACTTGGTGCCAAAGCGGCGACCGAGGATAGGCCGGACACAAGCTTGGGAATTGTGTAATATGAGCAAGGCATTACATTCTGTTATATAGCAAACAGATAGGGCAAACAGTTACCAAGGCGCAACTGTATAACAGTTGCGCTGCGTCGCTTGGGTTGCCTTGTTACAGTCGCACTGGCGAGACTTTTCAGCTTCGGCAAGGGCGCGGTATCCTGCCGCGCCCCGCAGGTCAGTTGCGTGTACTGTTCTCGCTGCCTCCTGCAGAATCCGACTTTTCAGCTGCCACGCGGGTCGCAACCGCTGTGCTCGGTTGCGCCCCGTTGACTCGCCACCAGGTGGCGAGCCCCTGTAAGCACACTTCGAACAGTGCACTTATAATAAAAGCATACAAACATATTCTCAACACGATACACGTAGCGATGATATTAGTGGATGTTGCGTGCTGGATGGCACGTTAAGTGGCTGGCGTAAATATGTTACGTCGCAGGATTACTGTTGCATTGCCAAGTCGACATCTTGGCCGAATTCGAGTCGACTACATGTCGGATTGATGTCGACTTTTGAAACGGCCATCAAACTTACGAAAAGTGGCCGGATCATGCGAGCTCGGCGAAAATGTTTGCGACTTTCGCAACAGTGGTACTTCCGCCAAAACCGGCCAGTCGGATTAGGCCGACTTCGGATCTGACACACCCTAAAAGACGGCAATCTGTGCATGTCGTGATGGCATGCCAACTGCAGTTGATGACGTCCATACGTCTTCTTAGGGCGTATCCAACTTCGGGTCATGAGCACTGTTCTGGCTACTGTTCGGGTCATGCGCAATTTGCGCATGACCCGAAGTGGGCTGCCGAGCCGCGCGCGGCCCCAGCTTTGGGTCAATGTGCAGGTGTTGGGCGACTGACGTGCACGACCCGCCCCCAACCAATTACCTGGCTGCACGATTCTGTAGTTACTGCCATTTTTTTGCAGTCGTCAGCATATGGGCAATGTCCCACGTCTCACACCTCTGCACCCAGCCACTCGGCAAATTGACCCCAGTGACCATGAGTGTGTCTAAAATTTCCCGCGTCGCGCTCCCAACATTTGGGGAGTCACGCCGGGAATTTAGACGATTTTGTTTTTTCGGTGGGTTTCGCATGGTCTCGCTAAGGATCGTTCGAACTGTTTTGGCATCCTTCCAGTGGATGCGACTGTTGTGGGGAGCGTGATTTTGGCGCGAAAACCCTCGCGGCTCTTTGGGGGTCGCATGAGTTGGGAGGACCGAAAGTGGCGTTTTATGTTGTTTGGGTCATCCGCAAATTGCGGATACCCGAAACAGTGCTCATGACCCGAAGTTGGATACGCCCTTAGTGTGTCGTCCCCCTGTCCTCTCGTCACTCGTGTTTCCATTGGTGAGATACGAGTTTAGTCACCAGTTATATGGATATGCGATCGCAAACTCTGCCAGGTATTTCCATGTCTGGAGATTAGGACACCTGACATGCCGTGTCGGTCTGTCTTGCCGTGGCGTGACGTTCACGGAATGAGTCCACCTGTCGGAGCAAGTACACACATGGATTACCTGTTGAATGGCAACTGCCGGTCGGTAGCACCAGTCCCGTTATGCCGTAGCGTATGGTAAGCAGCCTTGCGGCTGCACAGGCAGCGAAAACAATATGTAAGGCTTTCAGTTCCTTCCCAAACTCGTACCGGTCTCCCAAGTTTTTTCCACTCGAGGTATCCTGTTGCTTCGCAATTCGTTGACAATCACTTTTGAGTCGCCAAGAATAGTCGAAAGACTTCATCAGCATCCATGGCGCCGGCTGACGAGTCTACACTGCTTATGGGCATTAAATCGGTGCCTTCCGAAGACTATTATGTCGGAGAGAAGGAACCGGAGAGCAAAGCTTCGATTCACATGGCTAATGAAGATGTCAATGTCAAAGCTGAGAAGATATCGAAAGACGCGGAGGCTTTCGAGACTGGAGTAGATTACGATGATTTGGAGTCAACGAGGGAGTGGAGCACAGGGCTTTGCTCGTGCATTCCAGGATACAACAGCGAGTACGCTCGCTCGGATTGCGAAATCTGTGAGTGTTGGTGGCTAATTTCACAGACTAGCTTTCATTTTGATCCCGTGTTCGTGGCGTGTGTAGTCCAACTTAATCCGTTCATTTATTCTTTGCGGTTTCGCGGCACGTGTCTCCCTCAGGCTGCCTGGGCTGGTTAGCGCCATGCGTGCTATATGGTAGCAACATGGTTCGCCTAAGTGGTAACCAGAGCGAGTTCTGCAACGACTGCTGCTGTTACGCATCCCTGCTTATCCTTGGGGGTGTCTTCCTCCGATGCAACGTGCTCGCGCCAATCAAATCATGGTCCAGTCGATCCGCTATTCGCACACGATTCGGCCTTCAGGTTCGTCTTGAATAACTTATCAATCGAGTTCTCAAACCACATCCTTGTATTGGGTTGCTGCATCTGTATTCCTCTTTACAGCAACACCTTTTCCCTGTTTCTGTTTCCCCGTATGCACTTGCCTCACATCCCCAATCCAGAGCGGAGCTGAAAGAGTGACAAGCGACCCATCAGACGGCTGTCATCGGTGCTGTGACTGTTTTCTGCATTTCATCTGTCACCGATGCGCTCTATGCCAGGAGGCGAGGGAGATAAGAAGGCGTCTCCCTTTGTCAGGCCCAAACAGTTCTTCTGGGTCTGGTGTGGTTGTTGCTCCTCCCTCCATGCAAGCCATGAGTCATTGAGGGCAATGTTGTGCTTACGTACCATCTGTAATGGTTAGTACTTCAATTTGCAATCCTAAATGCTCTCATATTTGTTTTAGGCATGGTGTGGCAGAAACTGTAAATGTCTGCTGCCATTCTCTGGAATGTTAGCATGATAGACTCTGCTGTTACACATAATAAGGGTACAGTATGCGGGGCGTGTGAGATGATGAAAATCAAGGAATGGCCCTACATACACTTTAAATATTGGTTATAGGTTGGCGAAGGAATCTTGTCCAGATCAAAATCTGAATAAACTGCAGCAAAATCAATGGGTGAATGCAATGATGCATTTCCACATGGAGGCAATGCATCACTACTTTCACCATTAGATATTCGGTTTGTCAGGTAAGCAGTCTTCAATGGAATTCCAGTGTAGATTGCGGTCGGTCGATGATGAGGTGATGGCGGAGGCTTTTGACCAGTCGTTTTCGCGCTTGAACATTCGCTGGCCTGCCTTCCGAACACCTGCCCTGCCAAAATGACAGCATGCCATAGGTATTGTTTCGTATCGTAAAGCGGAGGAAAACCGTTATGCACCATGTGTAACTGTCAAGATAGTTATCAGCCAGTTTTAACCTATGTCACGTCACCCCAGTTCAACACTGATTCACAGGTTTTCCGCTTGCGCGGGATTTCCCGTCAACATTTTTCACCTTCCGCCGAGCAGGGAAGGAACGTATCGCACACGGCACGGACGGCTTGCGGGACACTTGTCAGTTCTGCAACCCGAGCCTGCTGGCATGCCGTGCAGCAACGTATGGTAGCTGCATAGGTCCGAAAGGTATATTCCCGTATAGGAGCTCTAGTTTGAGTTCATTGTCACTCGCTCTGTTCGGTAAACCTAGCATTTATTTTGCGAGCCCGGCGTCTCGCTGTCGTTAGCTTATTCTGTTGTTTTGTTTCAAGAAAGAACATCAGGAATCATTTTAACGCGGATGGCGACGACTGCTGCGTCTCCCCTTCTCGAGGATGATAGCTGCTACTATGTTGGAGAGAAGGAGCCTGGGAAGAAAGATTCCCTTACTGTGGCTGAAGTTCCTGCGTCTGAGAAACTGCCGATTCTTTCTCAAAATGAAGCGACCGAGGTTTCGGAGCCAATGAGAGAGTGGAGCACAGGGATTTTCTCCTGCGTTCCAGGCTCGGATGAGCACACGAGCTCCGACTGCGAAATTTGTAAGTCTGTCGGCAAGGGATGCTTCTACCAGATCTGGATGCTTCGTTGTTCAGCAATTTGCTGATTACGTGCCTCATGTTTTACCTTGGTACTCACTTCCAACATGTATTTCATTTCTCCGTTTTAATTTTTAAATCGTCAGGCTGTCTCGGGATGTTCGCACCGTGCGTGCTGTACGGAAGCAACATGACACGACTAACCGGCGACTCGAATGAGTTCTACGAAAGCTGCATGCGCTACACCGCCTTGTTCGTTCTTGGGAAGTGTTTGCTGCACTGCAACGCGCTCGCTCCAATCTCGTCGTGGCCCAGTCGATCCGCCATCCGCTCGCAACTCCGACTCCAGGTTAGTGCTTGACAAGATATTATCCAGGTTGTATCATCGTCATATCAGCTTCAGAACATTTTCCTGGGTCATTTTCCTGAAGCTTCTTCGTTCTCATAATTTCTTTCCGCCTCCTTGCTGCTTTGTGTGTTTTGCAGAGCGGAGCTGAAGACATCACAAGCGACCCTTCAGACGGTTGCCATCGGACCTGTGACTGCATGCTTCATTTCTTTTGCCACAGATGCGCCCTTTGCCAGGAAGCGAGGGAGATTAGGAGGTGTTTCCCTCCCGTATCAGGCCCAGGATCTGCTGCTGTTGACAGGGTGGCTGTCGTTGCTCCCAAGGTGCAAGCCATGAACCACTGACAGAATATTGTGTATACGGTAATATTGTATAGACTGCTATAGTTCTATGTGAGTGCCATTATAGAAGCAGCAACGGAGTTGTTGCCTATCCTTGTACCTTGGTTTATGCTGATTTCCCAATCTCTGGCCCCGTTGAGAGATGAGCTGCAACTGTCCTGTTGCTGTCCTGTTTATATGAAGATTTTGCTAAAGCTTCCATACTCGTTCTTCATTCTTCATTTGGTTCACACGAGGATTTAGCCAAAGCTTCCGTACTCGTTCCCATTCTTTATATGGTTTACATGAAGATTTAGCCAAAGCTTCCATACTCGTTCCCATTCTTTATATGGTTTACATGAAGATTTAGCCAAAGCTTCCATACTCGTTCCCATTCTTTATTTGGTTTACATGAAGATTTAGCCAAAGCTTCCATCCATGGACTTCTAGATCTATACTATCTTTAGGGTATGCTCTTTCTGCTGTCGGCAACTCAGGCTAAGGTCGCGTGAAAACGGTAACGAAGCATCTCACTCTCGAAAGCACGAGAGGGGAAATATGGCAAAAGGGCAACCACGACGGGAGTCGAACCCGCGACCTTTCGATCCGAAGTCGAACGCGCTAATCCACTGCGCTACGCGGTTACGAAATAATTTTAATAAAATTTATTCTTGTAAAAACAAACGTGGTTCTAGAATATTCTCCTCCACTTTCTCTTTTACCGCGTTCACCACCAATTACCTGCGTTCACCACCAATCACCTGCGTTCATCAGCGCCGAAGAATCCAGGTCCCAACTCCCGCAACCTGTACACTGACTATCACCCTTCTGCAGCGGATCTGCAAGTCCGTCAACTTCTAGAACTTCTAGTGGCTTGCACTTAATTCTGGAGTGCTAGAATCCGTGCAAGCCCACTTTCCTGATCTTTCTGTAATTCTAGGTCATTCGCGAACCCCATGGATCAACTTACGAGGCGTTTCTCACGGCGCTCTGCGTCGTCGTTTGTTAGTATTTATCCGTCGCACTCCAACACGAAATTACAACTTTCAAACGCTTTCTATCCCATCGTATTTTTCAGCCTTAGTCGCAAGACATTCTTCAGCTTCCAGATTGATCCAGGTTGAAACTATCGTAGGCCGAAACAATCTCTTGAGACTCGTTCATTCCTTGGCAGTACCAGCAGTATCAGCACAGAGTCACCACATTCAAAGCGGTACCAGCACATCACCGCGCAACTTCCAAATCTTCGGTCAATCCAGGGGACTCGATCGAAGGAATTCTGGTCTCGCGGTTAAGCGTGGTTGAGAACGGTCCGGACGAACTTGCTTCAATGGGACGCCGCGGAGGCGAGCAGATGTCATCATCTCAGCACCACTCCACGGCAGAAGCCACCGTCGTTCCTCCTCCTCCTCCGTTCCTGACTCGACTGAAAAGTCACCTGGGAGGCGGGATGTCGTCATCATTTGAAAGTAGCCTCAACGCAGATTCTGCCGTCAGTTCCCCCCATCCTCCTCCGCCTCCCCCTCCGTCTCCTCGATTTCCATCGTTCCGTCCGTCGCAGTTCGCTTTTCCGGCGAAGTTTCCTGAGCGTCCAACTGCCATGATGCCTGGCAATCTCCCGTTCCCTGCTGGTCCCGGGGGTTGGTTCATGCCTCCCTTCTCTCCCATCCCCGCGTATTCCGGCGCTTACGTCGCTGGCATTCCAAACGGTAGGGCCAAGGCTGCTGCGGATGCTGCCGCTGTTGACGCGGAGGAGTCGGGCAGCGATCCAGCTGATTCCGCTTCTACTTCTGCGTCTGTTTCGGCTGCTGCTGCGTCTTCTTCTCCGTCTGCCGCGTCAGCCTCTCATGCTGCTGCTGCTGCTGCTGCTGCTGCTTCTTCTTCTTCTGCTACCACTGCCGCTGCTTCTGCCTCTGCGTCTGCTGCTGCTTCTGCTGCTGCAGTGCCCACCGTTTCTGGTCCGGCTCACTTTCCCCCTCCGCACCTCCCCCATTTGATTCCCTTCGGTCCTCCCTACATGGGCCCCTGGACTCCTTACGCACCCTGGTTTCACCCGGCCGTGATGACGTCAGCGGTGCCGGATAACGCCCCCGAGGTGACGCAAGCAGGAGGGTTCGGAGGGCAGGCGGCGCGAGCGGCCAGGCTGGAGCTGGTGGAGGTCGGATCTCCGAAAAAGGCTGCTTCGGGCGAAGCTTCCGGGAACGAAGAGGAGGAGGTGGAGGGACGTGAGGAAGAAGTCGCAGGGAAGAAATGTGATTTCAAGGAGGATCTGAAAGGAGATTCGGCTGCACCAGCAGTTGATGTGATTCTGAAGTCCCATGGTTCGGCTGGGAACGGAACAGGAGTTGAGGAGGCAGCAGCAGCAGCCGCAGCAGCCGCAGCAGCAACTGTTGGTGGTTTAGTGTCGCCTGGGAATGGTGGTGGTGGTGGTGCGGTCTCTTATCCGTTCATGCTCCCGTATCCTCCTTATGCGGACCCCAGGGCCATCCCAGGTTTCGTGAACGGTTTTGGCGGGAATTCGCAGGGCGCATTGGGAAATGTTGCAGCTGGTTCGGCTGGTGACGATGCTTATGCACAAGCTTCCTGGTTCGGCCAGGCACCTTGGTTCGGGCAGGGGCCTTGGTTCGGCCAGGCGCCTTGGCTAGGCCAGTCGCCTTGGCTCCCTGCTTATACAGATAAGCTCCCTGCGCTTGGTTCTGGGCCTGGTTATCCCCGTTGTTGGCTTCCTCAGTACTATCCTATGCAACCCGAGGCTCTAGTTCAGTTCTCCCCGCCTCGTCCTGCAGCAGCATCCAGTGAGTTCCCAAGCCTACCGTGGAGCCTCGGGCCAAACCTGGGTGGGTATCCAGGTGCGTGGGGTGCCGAGCCTGGGTCCAGTGCATATGCAGCATTGCCTGCTCCAGCGGAAGTCGCTGCAGAGCTCTCCCTGCTTTCGGGTAATGCATCTTCACAAGGGTCTGTAGGAGCGTCTATTGAGGCACCTCAGAAGCCAATGGAAGGCGCTGCAGAGTTCCCCTTGCCTTCGGGTAATGCATCCTCACAAGGGGTTGTAGCACCTGAAGCGGTTCCTGTAGCACCTGAAGCGGTTCCTGTGGCACCTGAAGCGGTTCCTGTGGCACCTGAAGCGGTTTCTGTGGCACCTGAAGCGATTCCTGTGGCAGAAGCGGTTTCTGCTGCGCTTGAGTCACCTGCTGTGGCACCTGAGGCAATTTCTATGGCATCAGCAGAAGGAGCAGGAGCAGCAGCAGCAGCAGCAGCAGAAGTACCGACATCAGCACCAGCATCAGCAGCAGCTGAGGCAGTTTCTGTGGCATCAGCACCAACAACAGCAGCAGGAGAAGGAACAGCAACAGAGAGGCCAGCAGCAGCAGCTGAAGCAGTTTCTGCAGCACCTGAGGCAGCATCTGAAGCAGCTGCTGCAGCACCTGAGACAGCACCAGAGGTGGCACCTGCGGCTCCTGAGGAAGTTTCTGCAGCACCTGAGTCGGCAACAGTGGCACATGAGGTGGCGACTGCAGCACCTGAGGCAACACCTGAGGTGGCAACTGAGGTGGCACCAGCGGCGGATGCGGCTCCTGAGGCGGTTTCTGTGGCACCTGAGGCAGTCTCTGCAGCAACTGAGGCGGTTTCGGCGGCACCTGCGACGGCACCTGAGGGTACACCAGCGGCTCCTGAGGTGGCGCCGGTGGCACCTGTGGCACCTGACGTGATGACTGCATCACCTGAGACGGCAACTGAGATAGCACTTGCGGTACCTGAGGCAGTTTCCGCGGCCCCTGAGGCAGTTTCCGCGGCACCTGAGGCAGTTTCCGCAGCACCTGAGGCAGCTTCTGCGGCACCTGAGGCAGCTTCCGCAGCACCTGAGGCAGCTTCCGCGGCACCTGAGGCTGTGCGTGCGGCACCTGAGGCAGTTACTGCGGCACCTGAGGCAGTTACTGCGGCACCTGAGGCATTTACTATGGCACCTAAGGCGGATTCTGTGGCACCTGAGGCAGTTTCTGCGGCACCTGAGGCTATTCCTGCAGTACCTGATACGGCACCTGAGGTTACACCAGTGGCATCTGAGGCTATTTCTGCGGAACCTGAGGCTGTTTCGGAGGCACCTGAGGCGGCACCTGTTGCACCTGTGGCTGCACCTGGACCTGAGACGGCACCTGAGGTGGCGCCTATAGCACCTGAGGCGGCACCTGTGGCACCTGAAGCAGTACCTGCGGCTGCGGCACCCGAGGCACCTGCACCCGAACCACCTGTATCTGAACCATCTGCACCGGAAGCACCTGTAACCAAAGCACCTGTACCCGAAGCAGCTGCCACCATCCGAACCACCAGCTCCGAGCCTCCTGAGCTGCCGAGGCAACTGGACGACCCAACCACTGGAACAGTCGCTGCCACCCGTATCCAATCCGCATGGAGAGGCCACTCCCTCCGCCTTACCAAGCCTCTTGAAGCGGCTCGGACCATAGCTGAGGTTCGGCGGCTGGCTCGGGAGATGGCGGAGAGGCTCGGCGAGGAGGGGTATGCGATCAAGGTGGCGTCCGAACCAAAGGAGAAGCTTCGGGTGAGTGAGACGATCATGAGCTGGCTGCTTCGGTTGGATGCACTGCTGTCGCCGAACCAGGAGGTCCGGGAGCTGAGACGGGGAGCAGTTCGGGAGCTGACAAAGCTGCAGGATCGGGTAGATTCTCTGAAGCCCACTGCTTTGCCTACCGAACCTGTTGCTGGCCCTGCCAAACCTCATGTGGGAAAAGCTGCCGAACCTACCCCACCCACCTCCGTGTCTTGCCAGTCCTCCGCCGTTCCAGTCCCCGCTGCTGCACCGGAGCAGCCGTTACAGAAGAAGCAGCAGCAGGAGAAAGAGCAGCCGTCGTTGCCGCAGCAGCAGCAAATTCCTGCAGAGGAAGACAAAGGGAAGGAAACAGCAGTTGCAAAGGCGAGCGGAACAGCAGCTGCCAAGACAGCAGGAGCGGCCAATACAACAGCTAAAACAGTGGGCAAGTCACAGAACAAGCCAGGTGGTTCGCTTCCATTTAGGAAAGGCTTTTTGTTGAGTGAACCGGCCAAGAAGACAAAGAAGGGAGCAGGAGCAGCTGCTGGGAGCAAGAGCAGCCCCTCGTGCAGCTGTGGAAGGAGTAGCAGCAGCGATGATGTTAGCAGTGACAGCAGTGGCAGCAGCAGCAGTGGTGGTGAGCATTCGGAGGGGAAAAGCGGTGAGAAAGCAGTGACTCCTGGGGATGTGAGGAAGGTTGATGTGCAGTTCGGTGGGTGTGGGAGTGAGGGTCCTGAGGCGGTGAGAGTCGTGTTCTGCAGCAGTGAGGAGAAGGGGAGAGCTACGAAAGAGGTGAGGGAGGGGGAGAAGAATGAGGAGAGGGAGAAGGGGAGTGAGGGGCCTGAGGAGGTGAAAGTGGTTTTCTGCAGCAGCGGGGAGAACGGGGGAGTGGAGAAGGAGAGGGAGAAGGAGAGGAAGGAAGAGGGGAAGGAGGAGGGGAAGGAGGGAAAGAAAGAGGATGGTAGGAAGGAGGAGAGGAGAGAGGAGGATAAGAAGGGGGAGGAGCAAGGTTACGAGGACAGGAGGGGGGAGGCAAGCTGTAGTGGGGATGTGAGGAAGGTTGACGTGCAGTTCTGTGGGCGTGGGAGTGAGGGGCCTGAGGCGGTGAAGGTTGTGTTCTGCAGCAGTGGAGGGCTCAGCAGTGGAGGGCCCAGCAGTGGAGGGCTCAGCAGGGAGGGCGGGACAGGCGGGTCAGGCGGGTCAGGAGGGGCAGGAGGGGCAGGAGGGGCAGGAGGGGCAGGAGGGGCAGGAGGGGCAGCGGGAGGGGGTAATGTTCATGGTTCAGGGGTGTTTGGTGTGTGCGAGGCGAAGTTGAGGAGTGGGAAAGAGGGTGAGATGAAGCAAGTGGAGAAGGGGAAGCAGAAGAGGAAGGAGGAGAGGAAGGAGGAGAGGAAGGAGGAGAGGAAGGAGGAGAGGAAGGAGAGGGTTCAGACAGCGGGGAAAATTGCTGAGGGGAGGAAACAGGTTGACGAGGGAGAACAGAAGAGAAGCAAGGGGAAGGAGAGTGAAGAGGGACGGAGGAGTGAGGAAGATGCCAAGAAAGGGATTTCAGAAATGGAGTCCACGAAATCGCCAATCTTTCTCCACTATCTGCCGCATCTGCTGCCTCTTGGAACCCCTCTCCACCACACGCCGCATCCCCACAATGCTCCTGCACCCATCTCCACCCCTGTCTACCTCCACCTTCCCTCAGCAACCCCACTCGCCCATGAGACCTCCTCTGTTGCCCCATTCAGTCACTCCTCCTTCAAGCCCTCACCTTACAGTCACATGGCACTGCCCAAGGGGGGTGCACCTGGACTATCCGAGTTTTCACCTGAGGAAATTGCCTGGCAGATGGAGGCTCTGAGGCAGGAGAACGCCCAGCTGCGTCGGCTACTATTCGAGCGGGAGCAGCGGCAGCAGCAGCAGCAGCAGAAGCAGAAGCAGGAGGAGCAGCGGAAACAAGCAGCAGAGATGGCTGGTCTATTTGGTGGCAGAACAGTACCTGCAGTGAACTGTGGAGGAGTAGCAGCAGCTGGGGGGTTTGAGGAGAGGCTGGAGTGCTTAGAGAGGGAGATGGCTAGGATGAAGGCTTCGCGTGATTGTGATTGTAATGGGGGATGGGGTGGGTGTAGGAGCCGGTGGGGTGTTTACTAGAAGGTCTCTAGATGGTCATTGGAAGGGATTGTTACACCCTTCTGGATTGGCTTGTGGCTGAATAAGCATTGTGGCGCTTTCTGTTCCGTCTCTTTTCCTTTGTCCTTGAATTTGTGAATTTTAGTTTGTGCACTCTTGTTTTTCCAATGTCAATCTACCCTCAATCATAGATGGGAAAATACTCATTGTGCCACTAATCGGAAGTGGTAGCTTGTGTGCATACAGTACCAAACTTAATCTTGAACATACTGAAGCCACATTCCTACCGGTAACATGTATTCATGACCCGCCAGCCTCCATTTCTGCCCAAACCCCTTCAACTTCACTTGAGTAATGAGTTGTTATGACTACCTAAAACGGCCAAAGATCGTGCAAGTTTTCAGGTCCTGGAATTCATTCCAGGGCTTGCACTCCAGGAAGCAGCAGTGAACTGCCAGGGGCAGCGAAGATGGTGTAGTGCTGCCAGGGCAGGTGGTGTAGTGTTGCCAAGGGCAGGTAGTGGAGTGCTGCCAAGGGCAGGTAGTGGAGTGCTGCCAAGGGCAGGTAGTGGAGTGCTGCCAAGGGCAGGTAGTGGAGTGCTGCCAAGGGCAGGTGGTATAGTGCTGCTGCACAGCAGACGAGAGGGAATGAGAGTGCGGCCGTGAGCAGGCAACGACTTAGGTACCACCAGTGACAGCCTGAGCAGCTGAGCTCATAACTGCTGCTTTCGTGCTGCATAGTGGATGAAAGAATGGGGAGGCAGAGAGAGAGGGAGGAAGGGAGGGATAAGTTTCAGGGCTCCAAAAAATGAGAGATGAGGGAACGAGGGGGTGAAATTGGTGTGTGTTGCCTCCCTTCCCCTCCACAATCCATTCCCTTGTGCTGCCAGTCCTGTCCTGCCCTGGCACCGCTTCCAACCTCTTCTTCCTCCTTTCCTGACTACAAGGTCTAGCAGCTGACTGGGAGATGTATTTCAATGATTGCTATCATTACACAGAAAAACGCAACATGACTGTAACGAGAATGACCTGTATCATTACAAAGGAAAATGCACCGCTGTGACGAATAGCAAATTCTTACAGGTTGTATGTAGATAATTATGTATTCAGCGCCTCATACAATCCATGACTCTTGTGCTGAACTTGATATAGAGATTTCCAGGACTGATCTCACAGCCTCACTACTGACCGCTGTGAGGCTTCTCAAAACTCATTTGTGCTGTACTTGATACACAGATTTCCACAACTGATCTCACAGCCTCATTACTGACCTGATTCCATGATGTCATTGCTCATGCCATGAAGCAATCTCCGAAGTTTGTATTTTTTTGGAACCATATGATTGGATTTGATATCACCGGCGATACAGCCCAAAGATGTGTCCCTGTAGCAATCCAGCACACAGGAGGCCCGAGAAGGGGAAGAGAAATGTGGAGAAACAAGAAGCATGGATAATGGCAATATGCAGATAAGAGGTTTTCAATGGGAGGTTTATATTGTGAGTTGCCCTGATACCTCCTGGACTAATAAGTCGCAACTGTTTAGCGAAACTGGGTAGCGCTTCTGCATAAATGAAATGTTAGTACTATTTGTACTCACGTTATGGCAGATTGTAACTCTGGCAAGAATACACTCCAGTGTATTGCATACGTTACTATCCAGCACAGGCTGAGCATCCCATATCTGTAAGCCAGGTGTGGGGAGGAGATCAGGGGGAAAGGGGGGGGGAAAGGGGGAAAGGGGGAAAAGGGGGAAACGGGGGACAACGGGGAGACAGGGTTGGGGAAGACGGGGGAGCCATGTATGTGGGAGGGGTGGGTGCGATAATGAAATATGGGGCTGTTCTTATATTGTAAAGCCCATACGGCAAGGAATTCTAATACATTGCGCTTTAGATTAGACTGCTTTAGGGATCATAAATGCTCAATATGAATTCGGCAGTGTATGCTTTTATAACACAATGGTTTCTACAAGCAATGGTCACTGTAGATACCTGGGCCGGGCAGAACGGGCAAGTATCGCCCTCCAGAGGCTCTGAGCTGTTTTCCAACACGGAATGCACACTGGTTATTGGGGGAATGGTGGCAAAGGGACAGGCAGGCATATTGGCAGGGGGTGCAGGGGGCATTGCGCATTTGAGGTGACTCAGGGGGTGCAAGGGGCAGTGAGCATTTGAGGTGACTCAGAAAAGGCACATATCGTCCTCCAGAAGCTCCGAGCTGTTTCCAACACGGATCTGAGACTGGTGTCAGGGAGCATGTCCGCAGGGGGCGAGTGGGCACAGGAGGGCAGGGGGCACAGGAGGGCATGGGGCGCAGGAGGGCATGGGGCGCAGGAGGGCATGGGGCGCAGGAGGGCATGGGGCGCAGGAGGGCAGGGGGCATTGAGGAGGGTTCTTTGTGTCGACAAACAGAGGCTCTGAGCTATTTCTCAACGCGGAACGAGTCGAGTTTTGAGTCGACTCAAAACTCGACTCATTACGGGCAGGGGAGTATGGAGCATGTAGAAAGGAGAGTGAGACAGAGGCTCTGAGCTATTTCTCAACGCGGAACGAGTCGAGTTTTGAGTCGACTCAAAACTCGACTCATTACGGGCAGGGGAGTATGGAGCATGTAGAAAGGAGAGTGAGACAGAGGCTCTGAGCTATTTCTCAACGCGGAACGAGTCGAGTTTTGAGTCGACTCAAAACTCGACTCATTACGGGCAGGGGAGTATGGAGCATGTAGAAAGGAGAGTGAGACAGAGGCTCTGAGCTATTTCTCAACGCGGAACGAGTCGAGTTTTGAGTCGACTCAAAACTCGACTCATTACGGGCAGGGGAGTATGGAGCATGTAGAAAGGAGAGTGAGACAGAGGCTCTGAGCTATTTCTCAACGCGGAACGAGTCGAGTTTTGAGTCGACTCAAAACTCGACTCATTACGGGCAGGGGAGTATGGAGCATGTAGAAAGGAGAGTGAGACAGAGGCTCTGAGCTATTTCTCAACGCGGAACGAGTCGAGTTTTGAGTCGACTCAAAACTCGACTCATTACGGGCAGGGGAGTATGGAGCATGTAGAAAGGAGAGTGAGACAGAGGCTCTGAGCTATTTCTCAACGCGGAACGAGTCGAGTTTTGAGTCGACTCAAAACTCGACTCATTACGGGCAGGGGAGTATGGAGCATGTAGAAAGGAGAGTGAGACAGAGGCTCTGAGCTATTTCTCAACGCGGAACGAGTCGAGTTTTGAGTCGACTCAAAACTCGACTCATTACGGGCAGGGGAGTATGGAGCATGTAGAAAGGAGAGTGAGACAGAGGCTCTGAGCTATTTCTCAACGCGGAACGAGTCGAGTTTTGAGTCGACTCAAAACTCGACTCATTACGGGCAGGGGAGTATGGAGCATGTAGAAAGGAGAGTGAGACAGAGGCTCTGAGCTATTTCTCAACGCGGAACGAGTCGAGTTTTGAGTCGACTCAAAACTCGACTCATTACGGGCAGGGGAGTATGGAGCATGTAGAAAGGAGAGTGAGACAGAGGCTCTGAGCTATTTCTCAACGCGGAACGAGTCGAGTTTTGAGTCGACTCAAAACTCGACTCATTACGGGCAGGGGAGTATGGAGCATGTAGAAAGGAGAGTGAGACAGAGGCTCTGAGCTATTTCTCAACGCGGAACGAGTCGAGTTTTGAGTCGACTCAAAACTCGACTCATTACGGGCAGGGGAGTATGGAGCATGTAGAAAGGAGAGTGAGACAGAGGCTCTGAGCTATTTCTCAACGCGGAACGAGTCGAGTTTTGAGTCGACTCAAAACTCGACTCATTACGGGCAGGGGAGTATGGAGCATGTAGAAAGGAGAGTGAGACAGAGGCTCTGAGCTATTTCTCAACGCGGAACGAGTCTAGTTTTGAGTCGACTCAAAACTCGACTCATTACGGGCAGGGGAGTATGGAGCATGTAGAAAGGAGAGTGAGACAGAGGCTCTGAGCTATTTCTCAACGCGGAACGAGTCGAGTTTTGAGTCGACTCAAAACTCGACTCATTACGGGCAGGGGAGTATGGAGCATGTAGAAAGGAGAGTGAGACAGAGGCTCTGAGCTATTTCTCAACGCGGAACGAGTCGAGTTTTGAGTCGACTCAAAACTCGACTCATTACGGGCAGGGGAGTATGGAGCATGTAGAAAGGAGAGTGAGACAGAGGCTCTGAGCTATTTCTCAACGCGGAACGAGTCGAGTTTTGAGTCGACTCAAAACTCGACTCATTACGGGCAGGGGAGTATGGAGCATGTAGAAAGGAGAGTGAGACAGAGGCTCTGAGCTATTTCTCAACGCGGAACGAGTCGAGTTTTGAGTCGACTCAAAACTCGACTCATTACGGGCAGGGGAGTATGGAGCATGTAGAAAGGAGAGTGAGACAGAGGCTCTGAGCTATTTCTCAACGCGGAACGAGTCGAGTTTTGAGTCGACTCAAAACTCGACTCATTACGGGCAGGGGAGTATGGAGCATGTAGAAAGGAGAGTGAGACAGAGGCTCTGAGCTATTTCTCAACGCGGAACGAGTCGAGTTTTGAGTCGACTCAAAACTCGACTCATTACGGGCAGGGGAGTATGGAGCATGTAGAAAGGAGAGTGAGACAGAGGCTCTGAGCTATTTCTCAACGCGGAACGAGTCGAGTTTTGAGTCGACTCAAAACTCGACTCATTACGGGCAGGGGAGTATGGAGCATGTAGAAAGGAGAGTGAGACAGAGGCTCTGAGCTATTTCTCAACGCGGAACGAGTCGAGTTTTGAGTCGACTCAAAACTCGACTCATTACGGGCAGGGGAGTATGGAGCATGTAGAAAGGAGAGTGAGACAGAGGCTCTGAGCTATTTCTCAACGCGGAACGAGTCGAGTTTTGAGTCGACTCAAAACTCGACTCATTACGGGCAGGGGAGTATGGAGCATGTAGAAAGGAGAGTGAGACAGAGGCTCTGAGCTATTTCTCAACGCGGAACGAGTCGAGTTTTGAGTCGACTCAAAACTCGACTCATTACGGGCAGGGGAGTATGGAGCATGTAGAAAGGAGAGTGAGACAGAGGCTCTGAGCTATTTCTCAACGCGGAACGAGTCGAGTTTTGAGTCGACTCAAAACTCGACTCATTACGGGCAGGGGAGTATGGAGCATGTAGAAAGGAGAGTGAGACAGAGGCTCTGAGCTATTTCTCAACGCGGAACGAGTCGAGTTTTGAGTCGACTCAAAACTCGACTCATTACGGGCAGGGGAGTATGGAGCATGTAGAAAGGAGAGTGAGACAGAGGCTCTGAGCTATTTCTCAACGCGGAACGAGTCGAGTTTTGAGTCGACTCAAAACTCGACTCATTACGGGCAGGGGAGTATGGAGC
Organism: Closterium sp. Yama58-4; assembly: GCA_947470075.1. Taxonomy (NCBI): domain Eukaryota; kingdom Viridiplantae; phylum Streptophyta; class Zygnematophyceae; order Desmidiales; family Closteriaceae; genus Closterium; species Closterium sp. Yama58-4. Next base: position 308,650 of record CANIUD010000911.1, on the reverse strand, counting down.
ATGTAGAAAGGAGAGTGAGACAGAGGCTCTGAGCTATTTCTCAACGCGGAACGAGTCGAGTTTTGAGTCGACTCAAAACTCGACTCATTACGGGCAGGGGAGTATGGAGCATGTAGAAAGGAGAGTGAGACAGAGGCTCTGAGCTATTTCTCAACGCGGAACGAGTCGAGTTTTGAGTCGACTCAAAACTCGACTCATTACGGGCAGGGGAGTATGGAGCATGTAGAAAGGAGAGTGAGACAGAGGCTCTGAGCTATTTCTCAACGCGGAACGAGTCGAGTTTTGAGTCGACTCAAAACTCGACTCATTACGGGCAGGGGAGTATGGAGCATGTAGAAAGGAGAGTGAGACAGAGGCTCTGAGCTATTTCTCAACGCGGAACGCACACTGATGTCTGGAAGCACGTTGGCAGGGGAGAGGGGGTCAGGGGACATGGGGCATTCGAGGCGGGGTCATCTATTCTACGAAAACAACACAAGCTTTGTTGAAACTGAACGCAACTATAGCGGACGTCCATACCAGGTCTTTTTTTCTTTTTACTTACTCTGACGATCGGAAATTAGCGATGAATCCGCGCAGCACCATGAACGTGAGGTGGAAATGGCTTCGCCTTTCCGCGACTACAACGACGCACTGTCCGGGTCGACCAATGGAATCATTCTTACCCTTTCTAATTGTTTGGACTTACCCCGACGATTGGAAATTAGCGATGAATCCGCGCAGCACCATGAACGTGAGGTGGAAATGGCTTCGCCTCTCCGCGACTACGAACGACGCACTCTCCGGGTCAACCAGCGGAATAATTTTCAGCAGCGCCGCTCGGGAGAAGGAGGATTGTTCGTCCACGTGGCAGGTGACGCCCATTCGCTTGCAGTGCCGCCTGAAATCTCGCGGTCTTCTCTCGATCACTGTATTAGCACTAGAGCTATGATTAGTAGTCGCACCATTACCATGAATTGCGGTATCCGTAGTATTAGTGGTATTACTAGTTGCACTATCGGTACTAGCAGATCTCGGCGGTACCCTCGTACCCGTTATAAACAACGACTCGTCACAATCCAGAACCGAGCCGCATCGTGGAGATAAGATTCTCATCAGGCCACTCACGACGTTCTCACACTGGATTCGCCACGTGTCTTTCCATGGTAAGGCCACGATTCCGGCCGGAGGAGATCGTTCCGTTGCTCCTCTGTCTGTTCGTATATCGGGGCTGAGTATAACGGCGTGATCGTATAACCTAACCACTTCATCTAAAATCTCGCCAACCCCCAACTCGATAAAATGGCAAGGAATGTCTACAAATCCCGGGCAGTAGCTCAAAAGTTTCGGGGTTAATAGCCCTAAATCATCGCGTGACCGACGGATCAGACCATCTCTTGTACACGTTGTTAGGCCCTCCCAGAAATCCGACATAAGCAGCCTTTCGTGACAATAACGGGGCCACAGCTCTCTCCGACACAGGCGATCAAGGCTGCGACTGCTGCACGCAAGCCCTGCGATTGCTCTTGCAGGCAATTTCGTCGCATGGATGATTCTGTAAAGAACATCTGGAGGTAGAACTTCCATTTCAGAACGGGCGATGGTGTCTGCGAATCGCAGCAAAGCTCACTTATGACTACGGGTTTCTCAAGAGCGCAGAGCTTCTACTACTTCATCTCGAACGCGGGCGTCTTTTTTTAGTACAGCAATTATTTTATTCGGTTTTTATTTTATTATTCCGGTTATGCCATTCGTCGCTTCCTGTGTTCACTCGTGACAAGCACAGAAGTCGCCTCTAGAACTCTCCTGAATGTAGTGGTCTAACTCAACCCAGCCCGAAGCAACTATGGCCGACAACATAAGGAAGCACGTAGCAGCACGTGAAACAGCACAGCAGCATGACGTTACGTCAAGCGACGTGATAGCACAAAGCACCGTTACACATCCCAGACCGCCATAGCCAGCCCAGGCTGGGCTTATTTCGGGTGAAGGTCGCAATCGGGCCCACAAACAGCACATACAGACAGACACTCTGGCGACACATTGCTCTTCCCTCCCACCCGACAAACGGATTGATCTGGGTGGGAGTTTCTTCTGCACGATCGCCTTCTGTATGGCTCGTCCCATGTGAGTGCTGCTGAAGCAACTTGGATGTATCCCGCCTTTGGCACGATTTGAAAGATGCTTGATGGATTCCTGCAAAATGCAACATGCGGCTCGAGAATGGGGTTGCACGCTCGCTTCGTCGAGTATATGTAGTAACCAGTTTGCACCGTCTCGTAAATCAACAAAAATTCGTAAACAATCCGCGACACGCCTCGCGTATAGACGACGATCTTCGCGAAGGCACTGGCTAGGTTAGAGTGTCAGGTGAGATGTCACTTCACTAAGCCCGTGGCTGAACGACGTTCATATCAGGGCCTGAATCAAAACGTGCAGATTTGTCCAGGCGGCGAAAACGTTCCTCCCTGCCACCACCACCACAGGCCACCTGCAGCTCATGGCTGTAAACAAGTACACTGAATAAAAGATTCATTACAAAAGGCCTTAGACATTTGCACACACTGCCACAAAAGAAATAAGTGAAATTAATATATATTATTCTTGTTATTATTAGAAAAAAACTTGATATTCACTGTATCATACGTGATAAACCCTTAAAAATTTTACTGGCGGTGGAAGCAAAAATGTATTGTGGTAAAGTTGAGGGTCTTAATGTGTAGATGGGTAAGAAATACATGTTTGGCAACTTCATAATGGTTGTCGCTCGATTGAAGCACAGCTCCCCTTTATCGAGTCAATGCAGACAGTTCTTCCATTCCATTTGATCCCGCCTTGCCTCACCATTTGAGAGAGCCAACGACAGTCACACGCAGAGAACTTTTCGGCATGATAAGAAAACTCTGCATGTGCTGAATCCTGATCCGTCTAGCGCATGTGTCCGAAAGACCCTCTCCGTTTTTCGCGCTGCCAGATCGAAAAATCCACCGCATCGGCCAAGCGCCAGCGACGCCAGCTTGGAATGACGAACACCAATGAAAAGCACCCTCCGAGCCAAGTCAACCCCTCCACACACCGAGTCGCGCTAATCCACACCAGCAGTTTCACGCAATTTCGTCCAATTTCCCTCGCCAAATGCCACCTCCCCTTTGAGGCCTCCCACCCCTTAGTGTGCCGCAGCGTGTCTTCTCGGTCTCGACATTCGTTATGGAGAATATTAATCTCTCGTTGTACTTGTAGTAGCTCTCTCGTCGCACTCTTGCACGGCTTTTGTCGGACCGAGCGTTACGGTTGCATCATTTTGTTTGGTTAGAGCTTCACTATGCCTGTTTCCAGCCTCTCTGCCATGTCTGTTTCCCCTCTCTCTGCCATTATGCTGCGACTCTTCAAATACATTGCTATATTTCTCTTCATTCTAACTGTGTTATCATCTTGCGGTGTAGCATGGGCGGCGGCGTCGTTGCAGAGCTCTTCGCGAACGGGATTCACCAGTTCCGTCGACCTCTCGGGTAACTGGTAGGTGGCGAAATCCATCTGCGAAATCTGATTTCTTTTGATGAAGCACTTCTCAGATCAGTGATCTGTTCTGGCCCTTACTTGTCCCCGAATTCTGGTTGCGCTTCAATGAAAATTATTTATAACTAGTGCTTCTGGTGTTCCTTATTATCAAC